>RJWM01006897.1:0-81287 GCA_004363535.1 Dasyprocta punctata | reverse complement strand
CTTTTATCAATTTACCCAGATTATGAATTTTTATACATAAATTTACCTAATGATAGGACAATAGGGGAAGTTAAAAGTCACTTCGGGTGTTCTCATCAGGATTCTAATTAGGGAAGAACTAAAATGCACTCTTCTGGCTCCCAGCTAAGGTTTCACTTGATCATACATGTCATCATCATGATCATAAAGCACCAATACAAAAATAATATGAAATATATCCCAAACTATTATTAACTGTTTGTTTTGCACCAAAAAATATCCTAAAAGTCTTGTGTGGATTATCTTATTTTAAACTCTGCAGTTGAGCATGTTGGCACAAGCCAGTAATCCTAGCACTCTGGGAGGCTGAGAAGAATGCAAATTTAGTTGAATCTGTGCAACTGAGTGAGTGAGTGTTTCAAATTTTTAAAAAAATTTAAAAACCATTACAACCCTCAAAGGGCTACATTATTATTTTTCAGTATTGTATTAGTAGTTGACTCTAAGCACAATTTTTAGAGAATAGATTAAATTATTCCTAGAAAAAATCCTATAATGGAACTGTTATCCCCACTTTTATAGATGAAGAAATTGAGACACAAAAAGACCAACTTGGTCATGGTTATAGAATTAGTAAGCCACAGATTCTAATCACTCTAGATTTACAATCTATGACCTTGACTTTGAGGGACTTACTGAGTTGCGGGTTGTTCATCTCTAACATGGGTCTAATATTAACCGTGTTTTCTCCTCCACATTTCTTGCCTTGTGCTTTTTTGTTTCTTTACTTCCTTTAACAATTTCTGACATTTTCATAAGCTAGTTCCAAAGAAAGAATGCCATGCCATTTGAGAGCATAGAGTAATTTAGTTCATAATTGATTGAATAAAATGTCAAAAAAGTGAAGAAACAAGAGGGTATTGGTGTTGGCTGCAGTATGACTTGGATGGAAGTTCTTGAAAGCACTTTAGAAAGGAATTTTACACATCTTTACAGTACTAATTTACTTAAAGATGCTGCTTCTTTGGCTCTAACATTTATTCCTGGAAGAGAAGTGGTACCTCCTGATGGAGGCCTGATCTTAGACAGAGGCATCGGGAAATAAAAATCCACAGTGTCTCCACCATGGCATCCCAGACTTGGGATGGCTTCTGCTCACACACACCATACACTCAAGGACTCAGACACTCAAAGACACCTGATGAAAATATCGATCCTCCTAAGAGTAAATATTGGCACATACAAATGAGCGTGTACATTTCCAAAGTGGATGCTCTGTTTGCTTTGAGAAGATGAAATTTCAGAGCCAGAGAGAAAAGAGTTTTGAATAATTTCACCTATCTGCTTCTATGCTTCCTGTCCTATAAATGTAGCTGAATGGTGATAACAACTTAATATTTATTAAGTGACTTTTTTATATGAAGCACTCTAAGTGATCCACGTTACGCCTCTTAATACTCACCATATACCTCACCATGTATTGTTCTAATTCTCATCTTGAGGAAATTGAGGAATTTCTTAGAATTTAAACTTAGGGGGATGAATATACAGCTGATAACTAACAGAGCTGTGATATAAACCCTTATGATTTGGTTCTAGTTTTCATGCTCCAAACAATAAGGTATAACTTTGACAAAAATAATAACGATGATAAGTAGAAGAATAAAAAGTGAGTGTATTTCAATCAATAAAATAGTAGGTAGTTATATCATATGTAAACAGTGATGAACAAGGCAGCCATTCTTTTCTTCCTTCAACACAGAGCTCATTGTTTAGAAAATACATATTGAGTACATAAGAGTTAATTTCATATGTAAGCAACATTTTTCAAAAACCTTCAGTAAAAATTGGTAAGTGGCATTTGAATGCAAAGAGAAAGGATGAGTTAGTACGAAGTAGATTAAGAGTGTGAAGAGCCTTCCAAGGCAGTCTGTGGTGTGTATGTGAAGGCAGAAAGAAGTATTTCCGTACAAAACAGTCCCATGCTTTTCTACCCACATGCCACTCATATACAAAGGATGATGTAAGTATTCTACACTATAAAAAGATGAATAAAGTGAAGCTATCCCTCTAGAAACTCACAATCCACTAGGAAAACAAAATCCACATGAAAATACAAGAAAAATGGAGGGGAATGGAGTAAAAAGAATTAAGATGCATTATATACATGTACCAACATTCCACAATAAATACAATCATTATGTACAGCAAACTATACTAACAAACAAGAAAAAGGAAAGCAGAGGTAGATGACTTGTGGTGAGGCAAATAAGATGCCAAAGGAGGTTGAACAGAGAATTTAGCATTGATGTGGGGGATGCTTTAACTGGTTCTTGAAGGATGTGTATGACTTTCAAGATGTGGTGCGTGAAGAATAAATGGGAAAGCAGGGTTAGCCCAGGCAGTGAAGGCTCTGCAGCACCCCAAAGAGCCAAGAGGTAAAAAGGGAGAAAAGACAGCCTCATACCTTAGAGAATAAAAGGAAACCATGTAGCTCAGAGGTCACAGTTCTGTAGCTGGGACCACAAACATAACTAGTCAATGAATATGGGTAAAGAAAGTCTAAAATTCTCTAAAATTGTACATTAATTTCATATAAGCAGAAACATGATTGAAAACATGAGTATGGTGAAGAGAAGGAAGAAGTGGAGAACTGACCTGTAACTAATAAATAGTTGTTATATCTCCCTAGTATAATACACTGTAGTAAATAATAAAAAGTAGAAGTACACCTGTACAATATTCCAACAATAAATAATAATGAAAAAACATTTGTAGAATTATTTATAGTATTTGAAGCATGGATTTTGACATATATTTCAAATAATCTTATAAACCACCTTGTGAGATAAGTATAAATCATGTCAAAATGGAATACTAGTAGATACTTATCTACTGAGATAAATGACCAAGAAACAAGATTCTAAGTACCTAAATTCTGCCTGAGACCAGTCATTCCTTTACAAGACACCTGATTTAAAAATAATGCCAAGGGGCAAAGGACAATTTATTATTTGCTGGGTCTTGACTCGAACATGATACAAGACTTGAGTTCTGGTACGGGCCATGTGAAGAACTTCTTTTGCCCTAGGAAATTAAGTTAAAAAAATAAAGCCAAAGAACTTCTAGAGGCTTATACAGTCTCTTTCTACCCTAGCAACAACAGCAAATCCCAAATATCCAATCTCGCCACTCCAGTGGCTGAAAAGGCCATGCCACAGTGCATGAGCCAGTGGGAAATAGTAGAAATTGCAAAAGCAAGGGAATAGTTGCCCTAGATCTCAATCTGAACTCTGGAAACCTTTCAAATCACTTTCCTCTCACCAGTCACAAGGCAGGAGAAAAAAAGAGGTTTGTTCTCCAAACTGACTGGAGAGGCTTGGGGGACATTTAAAAGAGTCATATTGATGCATGTGCCAGTTTTTGCCTGGCGCAGCCCTTAGTGCTGTGATAACAAAGTGAACCCAAACGATTTCTAGCAGAATTTCTCTAAGTTTCTTTCTCATACAAAGGAGTATTAATATCCCTGCTCTGTAGTTTCCAGCCACTTGGCTAATAATAACAATAATAAAAAGTGAAACCAATCATAAATGGAATCTTCAATTTAAAATTCCCAACTCTTGGGAATTTCAACTTAAAATTTCGAACTCTTAGGTTAAATGGGAACTTCAGCATTTCATAAAATTAAATATCCATGATGTGATTTGTGTATTCTCAAATAATATTTTTGTTTCCAAGGTCTCAACTCACAAACTCATTTTCTGGAGCAGATATGCCTGAAGCAAGGTGCAATAAAAGTGCAACATTGTTACTATGTTGATTCTTCTTTGAAACATACAAATACTTAAGGAGAGAGTTGAAACTGAGGAGTGCAGCCTTTGTTGAATATGAGGAAGGCAGAGAACAGCTGTGGACCTGACTTCACATATATTTGGTGATCTTAAAGGAGAAACCCTAACATTGCCCTCCTCAATATTTGCAAATGCAAGACAACACACCAGTAGGAAAAAGGTTGTTCTAAGAAAGTTCCATACCAAGGGACAAGTATGACCTGCCAAGAAGTTGATACAGTATGTGCTAGACACCATTTTAATCTAATAATGGGCCTCATGAGAGCTTGTTTGGTTTTACTAAAAGTCCTAGATAACGATGGATAACTCAGGAAATCATTTTTTTTTTTTGCTTCTAATTTAAGAATTTGGTACATAAAAGTATAGCGACTGTGAAGGAAATGGATCATGACCTTTGACTTTTGGCATGATTTCTGAGGCAGGTGTCAGAGAGGTTCGTAGCTACTATCTTGCCAAATCTTATCAAAACCTAAAAGACAAAAAGAAAAGAAAAAACTATACACTGTATAATTAAGATCAAAAAGGAAGTCATTTTATTTTTAGTACATTTGCTTTGGAGAGAGAGCCAACTAACTGGAAAGAGTTCATAATTTAACCAACATCAGATCTCCTTACTACATTCCCTATTGAAACTTAATAAATGTTAATTTCTAGATTTACTGACTTTACAGTTTCCCCTAGTTAATGATTAGTGAGCCCTTTTTACTACTTTGAATGAAAACAAAATGAAGACCTGAAATCCTGTTACCAAGAATTGATTTCTAGCAGACAAACAAAATTGTTTGGTCTATTTTTATGGTTGACATAATTGTATTCAAAACCTATAAACAATGCATATCCACTTTAATAATTTTTCAGTCCATCTTTGGTCATAAACTTTAATTAAAACAAAATATCCCTTAAGTAAATCAAAGGAAGTGCCATTGAAATAATATAAACACCAGAGAAAACCTTGGGCTGTTTCCACACTGGAGTCTGATTAGATGGAAAAGCACCAAGCGCTTGTGTCAGTAGACCAACCAATAGAGTTTGTGACTAAAACTGGCTGTAGTATTAAAGATCACTGGCAGAGTTTCTGGGATAAACTGTGCCAAACTTCTCTATTCCAAGAGAGGGTTTTCCACTTGGAGGCTACAGTATCTACAAAGGCTATCTTTCCTGGGCAGAGTATCCTCTATTTAGTTGTCAGAAGGCCTGTCTATCACATGACTCAGACTATCTGTCCCACTCTGGCTTGTGGTAAAGTTATGACAGAGGGAGCATGTTTTGCATTACAACTACAATAAAGTGTTGATTAAGGTAGCACATGTCAGACCTGGGAGTAGTGAATGCTCAAAAACAGTGTAGACCGTTTACAAATACTGCAATGGTTTCCAGAAAATTCACCACTCAACTTATTTGTTTGTTCTTGTTCTTTTCTTTTTCTGTTTAAGATAAAAAAGAACTCAAGGTCTTCTGAGCTTCTTTTTAAACTAGTAATTTAATCCCCCCCCACACACACACACACCTTCTTTAAAGGTTTTGCAATATTCAGAGATTTCTTCTGTGTTTCTGGTCAAAGACTCTTTTGAAAATTAACAGGTGAATTTCATTGTAACAGAAAATGACCCCCAGCCAGTATACTTCAGTTTGTTAGTTGCCCAGATAATAGTTCCAGTTCCAGTTCCTCTTACTTTTGTTTCTTAAAAACTGCTGGTCACTGTGATGCATATAGTAAGAACCAATCTCCATTTTTTTTTTTTTTTGTTTGTTTGTTTGTTTGTTTGTTTGTTTTTTTGCCGTACTGGGGATTGAACTCACAACCTCACACCTGCCAGGGCAGGCACTTAAGCCACTGAGCCAAACTCCCAGCCCTGGTTTTTTGAGGCAGGGTCCCACTGTGTAGCTCAGGCCGGCCTTGCGCTCGCGTTGTAGCCCAGGCCGGCCTCGAACTCACAACGCTCCTCCTACTTCAGTCTCCCGAGTGCTGGGATTAAAGGTGTGCGCCACCACGCCCGGCTTACCAATCTCCATTTGACAAACCATTCTACCTCTGTACTTCTGCTTGCTTATCCCACATATGCCCTAGACCACCAGAGATCAGGGCCTGACATTTTGAGGAAAAATTTATTCCTAGCTAGTGTCCATCTGATGTTAAATAAATCTGCCTTTTGAAATTCTATATTGCAATTGTTTTGTTGTTGTTGTCATTTTGTTTTATTGTTGTTGTTTTTTGATTGCTTGCTCCTTGATTTTTCTGTTTTTTTCTCTTTAAAATTAAAAAAAAAAATCTGTCTCCAACTCCTCAGTGTCATTTCAGTGTTTCAACTTGCCATTACATCATAAGAGGCAAAGTTTTCAAATTTTAATTAGATCCAGTACTCTTTGTAAAGGAACTCTTAAGTATTTCTAACCTTTTCAGAATTCTGAATGCCTTTTAAATCTATCAAAATTTTCTCAGAAAATAATTATATGAGATCATAAACCCTACCTGGAACACTTAGAGTTCCAAGGGCTACAGGTTAAAGACTCTCATTCTAAGTAAAGTGAAAAATAATTACAGAGCTATCAGACTGAAATTTTACTAGTAGGTAGAAATAGAATCCCATCACAATATGCAACACTAATGAGTCCATGTAATTTAAATAGCTGTTGAAATTTGTTTGAGTCTCCTTATTCTGCAAAGTAGCAAAAAAACAGAAGTTATTACAAAGGCCATCAAGCCCTTTATATGCATATCTTCTTTGGAAGAACAACTCCTTAGAGATTATATTGACCAAACTGTATTGCTTACCTTTCAGGAATTTCACAGAGCACAAAGTTAAGGTGACAATCACTAGGGTTGCCAGGTGTAGTAAATAAAATAGAGGACACTAAATTTGTATTTCAAATAACTGATAAATATACCAAATATTGCATAGGAAAAGCTTAAACTGAAAGTTATTTATAATTGATCTGAAATCAAGTTTAAATGGCTACTATGTATTGGTATGGTAACTTTTTAATAATCCAACAATTCACAGGCACAACACCAGCCACTCCTGGCCATGAGGTGCAGGTTTCAAATATTTTCTCAATAATGCATGATGAGAATCACCACCAGATTTCACAGTGGAATTTCAAGAACTCTCTGGTTATTAGCAGTGAAAGCAAGCCAAAGAGATGACACTGATAATGTTCATTCTGGTTTTTTCCCCTTAATTATCTGACTCTGTTTCATTAACTCAATCGTTCTTCTTCCTCAACTCTTAAATATAGGTATTTGGAAATCCTTAGTTCTAATTCTTGAGCATTCCTTATATTTTCAAATTTTTCCTCATTTTTATTCATTCTACCACTTCAATTTCTTTACTAATGATCCTCAAATCCATAAGGTTATTCAAATTTTAGATTGCTTTATTCCATTTGTTTGTTACGCATTACAGAAGAAATAAACTCATTAAACTCCCACAAAAACATATCAAAATACCACAAAATAGCAAAGGATCATTTGATCTATCGTTTTCCTTTTCTTATTATTTCACAATCCCAAAACTAATGGGCTAACTAAATTGGTTACCTCTTTTCATTTCCCTTTCATTGTACTCTGGTTTAGATCCTCAAGATCTCTTTCCTATATTACTTTATTTGCCTCATACTCCTTTGCCAGTGTGGTGCATCTATACCACGATTACATTAGTCCTCTTTCCCTATTTATTGAGTTTCTACACAAAAACAGTACAACTGCTTTTTGTCTTCAAGAAAAGTATATTCCAGTGGAGTAAACAAAAATGTACAATATATTTAGAGTTACAGACCATTGAATTGGCCTAAGACAGAATAAGACAAAATACAATAGTAAAAAAAGTATGTGGGTGACTGCAGCATAAAAGGTTTCTGGTGCTTAGAGGAGATAATTCCTAAAATGATTTTTAAATTAAATGAGCATTAACCATCAAAGGAGAAACTGAAGTTCCAGACAAAAAGAGTATCATATAATGCACACAATCAATATAAAAAAAAATGACACCTTCAAGAAACTTCAGTAGTCCGGTATAGCTGCAATATGTGAGACTGATGAAAGAATTATGAGACTGCACATTAAAGACTGCAATCTACCATGAAAACAACGGACAGTACTTAAACCATTTATTGCAGAGTGGTGATAATGGTTGTATGAAGGTATATGGAAAAACAGTTTGTAAGTGAAAAGTCTGCGACAGAAAGGTGGCAATAGACTATTTAAGGAAATTACAGAAGGCCTTACCTAAGTCCTACCAAGAGTGATGCAAGTAAAAGAGACATTTTAAGGAGAATTTAGAGTATAGCTAGCCATGTGTATCCAACATGGATGTGGGTGGTGATGTATTAGATATGGAACATAATAAAAAGCATGTCTTTAATTACATTACAAAATCTTCCCTGATTCCCATTGTCTATAGTAGTGGTTTTCAACTGACAGTGATTTTGTCTTCTCAAGGATATAGTGGTCTGATGATATTTTTAGTTGTCAGAAAAGGGAGGAATATGGAGCAAATGAAGGACTTGAGGGCAGAGATGATGATAGGAGAGCCCCTCACAACTAAGTTATTGTATTCAAAGTATTCTAGTAAATTAAGGAACCTTATTATATAGCATTAATACTACTTATCCTGAAATCTCAGGTCCTTTAGGATATTGGCAAACTTCCTTTCCATGCTAAATTCTTATTCTCCTACCAATGTTCTACATAGAAAGCATGAATGACATATTTATGATGTCTCACATATGCCTCTCACATCCCACCTTACCAATTTTGCTTTCATAATTATTCTCCCATTCAGGAAAATTCTCCCCTCTGTCTACATTTACTTGTCAAAACACCACTATTGCCTCCCCCGTACAGTTTTTTATAATTTTTGGTTTTGGGCACATTCCCTTGTTCCTCATCTCTTTTTTGGCATTCTCTACATATATCATGCAAATCTACTACGAGATAATTGGTTTTACCTTATCCTGCTGCCTGAAGAAAGCCTCTGATAGGTCAGAACAGTATCTTCAACAAAGCTAAGTATTCAATAAATATTTGTTAAAATTCGGCATAATTTTCTAAATATCAGTTGTCTGAAATCATCAATGCCTCCTTTCTTTTATGTATGTGGGAAATTCAAAATTGACAGATTCTCATTTATAAGTACTAAATAATATGTAGTGATCATAAATCCAAACTAATACGCAGTTCTACAGACCGTGTATTTTCTTAGGAAACTGAACACACCTATTACCGCATCCCATGAAATATCTCAGAGATTTGTCTTTAGGTTCCAAGCCAGGTATGGGATTTTCTTTTCTTTTTTTGTTTTTGTGGGGTAGATGCTTAAAATTCCTCATACATCTTTCCACACTGATTTACCTGTCTACCAGGTGCTCTACATTATCCTCCAATTGATCGTTGTAAGATATTTAATTCTGTAATGAATGTTTCATTGCTGATACCTTTAGAAAATGTTTCTCCCTGGTAAAATAAAACCTGTTCTTTGTCAGCTTGAAAATACCACCAAACCGCTTCATAGAAAAACTGGGTGATATAAATGGCATGGGTAATCAAGACTTAGCTTTTGGATTATTTTTTTCTTATTGCCTTTTGCTTTTATGAGGATATCTTAAGACAAGAATTGAACATTGCTTAGTCCTCTGAGGGTTGTGCACATATGAAAAACATTTCATTTGCCTGTTCTCTAGTTTCTTACCCCATGTGATACTGATTGTTTATTTTTTGAACCTAAAAGAGATGTGAAACTGAAAGGAACCTGTGAATCACCGTGCGTTGTATGTAGTGAAGGTGGACTGGGCAGTCTGTTTTCTGCTACTGTGTTTCACCTTGGGATATTCACCTCAGCCTCAGCAACCGGGAACAGACAGAGCTTCAGCAGGTAAGATGACTTAGAATCTTCTGACTCATAAAGAACTTCTCTATGGCTGGCAAAAAAAATGGATAAAGCATGCTTTAGTCAAAAGCAGGTTTTCTGAATCATCTGTACTGTGGGGTGGCTTTGTTTTCTGACCCATCTTTTTATCAGTTTCTCAAACAGTTCAACTTTTGTGGAAACTGGGTTTTAGAAATGTAGGCCATTTTGTGCTACAAAGGGTGAAGGGTGAAACCTAATTTTATTCGTCTGTTTTAATTTATAATTAGTGGCAATTAATATTCCAGGAGATAGATCAGTTGATTGATCAACCTATAGAGAGACATAAAAGAAAGATATATGAAATCAATTCTTCCTAAGAAGATAAAAGTGGAAAAAGTCAATGCTTTGATGTTTTCTCAAACTAGGTATTCTAATCAAAATTATAAGCCATTTACATCCGTCCTCCTTCCTCTGGGTTGACATGGGTAAAAGCATTTTTCTTATTTATGCCTAACCAAAGGAAAACATATTTCATTATAATGTGAGTTTGAAGATCATGCATGACATCCTATTCATCTTTATTTGTCTTTGTACCACTGGCCCAGGGCTTTGCACGTTTTAGGTGTTGCATAATTGTTACTGACTTTGAATTTGGTCAGCCTTGTGTTGCGGAGACAGGAGTGTTCTAAAATGGCTCTGCCAACCCGCTCTAACTACAAGTTCTCTCTGTACATTGATTCGTGTTGAGACTTCAGTTTCCTTGTAAACTTCCCAGTTAACATTTGTCACAATTAACATTTGTCATACTGATATAGAAACAAATTTTTCTTTCATAAAATTTGAGAAAAGTTAAAAATTATTACTTAGAAAAATGGACAGAATATTGTATTGAAATAACCAAAAGGAGTAAAACCATTTAACTTTGTTACTATTGGTTTTATTCAAGTATTAAGACTGCGTTGTATTATGATATATTATTGTGAAACAGCAATAACAATGAAATGAAACTCAGAGAACCGTAAGAGTTTTAACTGTAAGAGAACTGCAGCTATCATTCCTAAACAGATACCTCTAACAGCATTCTTTCAAAATGTTTCTTAAAATTTCATATAAATAATATTTAGGGCAACTCCATCTAACATAAAATGAAACAATTATTTTCCAATGATATGTTAAATATTAATAACTTGTATAATAGTGATTTCATACACAAAGTCATGAAACACTCTTTGTATCTTGCAAGAACTTTCGCATACTGCG
This sequence comes from Dasyprocta punctata, assembly GCA_004363535.1. Classification (NCBI taxonomy): domain Eukaryota; kingdom Metazoa; phylum Chordata; class Mammalia; order Rodentia; family Dasyproctidae; genus Dasyprocta; species Dasyprocta punctata. Next base: position 70,351 of record RJWM01006897.1, on the reverse strand, counting down.
TCGATTATGCTAGTCTTGAGGATAACAAGGAAAGCACTGTTCTTCTAGTTCAGACCATAAAATGGCTGCAAATGATTTTAATAACTTGTCTAAGTACAATTTCTTCCAATAACCATCAGTGGGAAGAATGCCATCCAACAAATCTGAAGACATTCTGCCCCCAATTTCTTTACTTCTATTACCAGAATATACATGAGAATTGTTGCACATCATAAACACCAAACATTTAAATCATTCATTTATTCAAAATTAATTTATGAATATTCATAATGGCTCTGAGACCAGAGTTTTATCCCAACTATACAGATGGTGAGTCAGAATCAAGGTAGAGGATGCTGTGGTGTACCCTCTAAAAGATTCCTCAAGTCTGAGTCATTCTTTCTCTCAACTCACAGATCACACCTATGTCCCTCTCCAGAAACTGGCCATGGATAAATGAAACTGTTTTGCCCATGTTTATAATTCTTTTTGGGACAGCTTGTACTTGGTGAATGCTCAATGAAGGTTAACCCTGCCTCCCCCCATTTTTTTTCCAGAAGGAGATACCTGAAGAATGATCCTAGCTTCAGTACTCTCTGTGGGATCATCTGAGGTTGCTATTTAATTACATCACTTCTCAGCTTCCCCTGCTACACAATTCTACTTCCCTTGTTCGAATACAAGTGTTCCTGAGATGACTCTTACATAAGACTCTGGGATCCAAACCTCCAAGTCTCAATCAAGTTTGTTTCCCCAATATTTTATAGGGAAATTGGGAGCATTGGTACCAGGATCTTATGACGGAAATCTAAGGATACACGAGTGTCCCATTAAACTTTATCCTCTGTCCTCAACTCACCCCAACACCCAGTTACTAGGGATTGAACCTAGGGACCTCTAAGTTACATTTCCAGTCCTTTCTGTATTTTTTTTAAAGGTTCGATATAGGTTCTTATTAAATTGCTTAGGCTAGCCTCAAATTTAGTGTCTTCCTGCCTCAGCCTCATGATTAGCTGGAATAGGTGTGCACCATCACATTCAGTTAGTCTCATTAAACTTTAAGCTTCAGGAGGCTTTTGTTCACTTTGGGCTCCTCAGAGAAGTAGGTAAAGGAAGGAGTCACTATCCTAACAGAAACAATTAATCTTGATAATCAGAAGGATGTCTGTCTCCTTGTACAAAAAAAATGACAAAGGAAGAACATATTCCATATCTGTGTGATACACTGGAGAATCTTCTTAGCACTCCAGTGGCCAATTTGTTGACTCTAGAGCTCACTATGACTTATCTGAAGCTACTGTGAAGATTGTATCACACTTTGACTTTTCCTTCTGTCCAGTCCTGCTTCCTTTTATGTTTCTACTGAATAAGCTGCCTTCAATTAAATAGCCAAATCATAGTCTGTCTTCCAGCCTCTGACAATCTTGCCTTTGACAATCAAGAATCCAACTAGGTATTTCACCCTTTATATTATACAGCTTTAAAAGATTCAACATTTGTTGTTGTTTTTTTCTCCTGGTTAAAATTTGCCACTCAAATGACAGAAGGAAAACCAGAAAGCAAAATGACTATTTATTTTGTTTTTTAAGGATTCTGGCTCATGGGTTATGATCTCCTAACCTAAAAGAAAACTGACTATATCATTATTGGGCCTTCATCTTATGCAACAGACTTTTTAAAACAATGCATATGCTATAAGGCTCATCTATTTGCTGACTCAGAACCTGTGTGGTAGCAGGTCTGATGAAAGAGATTGTCATGATCTATTAACTCAATAATCCATGCACTAAAGAAAATTTACACTACGAGTTTCACTCTACTCTCACATATGCATCACTATAAACCTTAGGGGAAAAGTCAACTGTGGCAACTGATGTATAAAGTGGTAATTTCTGGGGTTTTCTTTTTCTTATATGCTAAAAAAATCAATGAGTGAAATTTAGTCCTAAGGCACTCTAGTCAATCATACCAAAATTAAGCAACACAGAACTAGAGAGACGTCAAACTGAATGGAACTTCAAGAGATCAACTCATGCAACTTGACTCAAAGTAAGATTTTTCTGAGTCATTTCAGACAATTTCTTTTCTGCAGTATTCTTACAGCTTTCCAAAGTTACTCATTCCAGAATTCCAAACTCCTCATTAAGAGTAAATCTTCTACATGTAATAATAAAGCTTTTAAAATTTCCTTTATATTGGAAAATGAAAGAAGCTGACTAATACTGTTCTAAACATCCTTCCTCTATTTGGAAAAGATAAAAGGTTCTACCAACTTTGCTGTAGTAAGTTTATTTTAACTTGTCATTAGACTTTGCTTCTTAAGTTTTCATCTGAATTTAAATCGTCCTGTTAAATATAGAGAAGTTAAAGTAAAAGCTTGATTAACTGAATAAAAGTAGAGAGACCTTACCAGTAACATTTCATCAAATGAATACTAATAGAGTTGATTAATTTATGGATGACACAGATAATTGGCCTACTAAAACCCCAATTACCAATAATGAGGCAAGAAGCAAGTAAATAAAAAGCTAACATGATAAAAACAGCGGATCAAAAAGCAGTAGAGAAAAATTTTGGATCCTCAATTGTATCTTTAAACCACTGAATCAACAATAGCAATAACCTGTCTCCTAATTTGTATGACATGAATGAGACTCTGCTTCAGTCACTATTTATCAAGTCTTCCATTACTTGCAGCTCAACACAATCTTAATTACTAACATGATGACATACTCACTATTTTACTTCTATGAGTGATGTATACACCAGAACCAGTCTTCCAAAGGCAAGTGTTCAACGGTATATTACTATCCACTTATTATCATTTTAACTAATGCAAAATCTTTCACATACTAGGTCAGTAGTTTTTCCTCCCTAAATGTACCATTCTTTTCAAGTTGAAGTAAGGCAGGAAATGAAAGCAGTAATGGCAAGAGAGAAGGTATAAAGTGGGTTCGGAGTCTAATGTTAGCATTAGCACATGCTACTCATAGGAGTTTTTGGGGTTTTTCATTGCTGTTGTTGTTGCTGTTTTGTTTTGTTGGATTGGAGATCGAACTCATGACCTCATGCTTGCCAGGCAAGCACTGTGCTGCTGAGCTATATCCCTAGCCTGAAGGATTTTCAATAGAATTATGTTATGATAGCTTTGGGTGGTTGACTGAAAAGGGCTGTGGATAAGGAAAGAGTCCTTAGTAATCTCAGGACCCAGTTGCATCTCAATTATTTTTTCAGTGTATGTCTTGTTTCCATTCTTTGACACATGGAAAGTAATGCAACAAGTATATTAAAACTTCTCTTGAAAAATTTTCCTTAGGAAAGACTTCCTAGAAAAGGCAATTGTTTTCCTAACCAAGGATTGATTTTCAGTACCAAAGGTTTTTTGAACAAGGTAAATTATTCACTGGTGGCCCTACAGCTTCAAATCTAGTAATGGTATCTTGAAATTCTGGTTTGTACTCTATATCCATAAGAGGCAAGAATTTGCAAACATGTCATTTATCCAGTGTTATCAGAATATTACCTGCCTTAATACCACTGATTGCTACAGCACTTTCTTTTGGTAGATGCTATTTATTTCTTGGTAGAAACAGATTTACTTTATTAATGTGAAAACATGGCAAACAGCAAAACATGCTATATATTAATACTAATACTTACACTAAGTTTTAAAGATATTTGCATTATTCAAAAAATTACAAGGGAAAGAGAGAAAGAGGAGGGAAGAAAGAACAGGGAATAAGTATGTACAATGCAAAATACTGGGTTTTCATTTTCATTGAAACATTTTCATATTCTTGACATCATAAAAGTATAAATATGTCCTTTTAGGAGTTGGTTAGAACACGGTAAATTTTAGTCTGTAATACAGTTTTACCTACATATATGAAGAAAGAACTTCACTCTTCTCGAAAATTAGACAGTTCTGGCTTTATTATAAAAATACTCAGAACACAACTGAATTATCTAAAAGACCCTATTCTTTCAAATGTTGTTTTCAACCCAAAATTACTATAAAATCAAATTGGAAGCCATCATAAAAATGCTGGTATTATTTTGACATTTATCTGTCATTGTTATCATAATTCAGTAGGAATGTGTAAGATAACTTAGATAGAGTATCGTCATTCACCCTCTTGCCTTTGTCCCTTATGGTTAGAATGCATTTATTTTATTAAAAACTATAGGAGAACCCCGTGTCCTTAAGCATCCTTTGTAAAAGTATTATAGTTATTGAACAAAAGATGCCAAACTCTATCAAGATTTGTTAGCAATTTGCTATAATCAGACCAACTTAAGCACAAGTTTGTACCTTGCCCAATTCCATCTAAAGACTACATAATGAAAAACCTTTTGACAAGTTGATTAATAATACTGAGCTGTTAAAGTTCAGCTGAGTGAGCAATTAAACATTCCAAACAGCAATGAACCTTCAGAAGGTAATTTATGATAATTTTATGCACAAGTGCTCAGTGGCTTTTTAATTTGATAGAATGTTAGTAGCACGAATTTCTAACAAGGGAGTGTCAGGGTTCCATACATCACTGAGATTACTTAAACATTTCAAATGTGGTTGATGAATGAAGTTTCTTGAGATGTGGGGAGATACAGAAGGTGTTGGAAGGTTGAGATTATTCATCATATCAATTATTGAGAGTGGATGCACTGACATCATACTCCCTGATCATATTTTATGTCCACAGTAAAGATAAGTCAAGCTTGAAATAACAGACTTTCCTAACTACGGTATCTGCAGGTAATTCAACTCCTTTTACCTTCTCCCCCTTCTTCTTTACACCTTTCTTTAAACTCATTACCATCTTTTTCATTCATATCCAGACTTTTAAATATCCAAACCCCTTACTTTGAGAAATTACAGTGAAATCACTATTAATAAAGGCAAGAAGACAAGAACAAAAGAGAACAAGAGAAATGAGAATGAATACAAATCTAGAGTCACAGTCTCATAGTCAGAAAAAAATGATGAAATAATTTCCTTTAGCTCCCATCCTTTTCACCAATACACATATATGCACACAAAAACATGCTTTCATTACACACACACCAAGTACAGAGCATCCCCAGCTGCAGTGGTTCTTCAGCCCTCTTTTAGCACTCCCATTCTTAAATTAACACATCAGATCTCTGACAGCCTTTGTCTTTTCAGATCACAGAAAAATGGCGTGGTCTGTTGTAACTGAAAATGATTTCATCCTTGGTACAATGTCTACCCTAGAGCGTTCGAACTATAAAACCAGGAAAGACCTTGGAGATAATTTTGACTAGCATTCTCATTTTTAGCTTATGGAATTTGTTCACAAAATTTTTTGACCTTATGTTTTCTTCTATTTTTATTTTAAAATAAAAAAGAACAAAAATGATGATATACAATCTCAAAACAACGTCATAAGAAATTAACAATGGTTAAAATATTGTTTTGTTATCTTCAAAGTAGTTGCTCAGCTTTGACTTAAATGAATTATCCATCTTGAAAAAATTGAATTACTTAACATGAAATCTGGATTTCTAGCTTGAAAAACTGAAAAATTAGAAGCTGTAGAAACACATGTCCACATAAAATTGCCACAGTAAATATTTGACTGGGGCTCAGTAGCAGCTTTCCATTTAAAGGAAACAGACTTTCTCCGGTTAATCACCAACACCCGTACCCCACCCCACAACAGTTTTACACCAGGGAAGATTTACTCATGTATGATACTAGCCTGGGCCTTGCAAAAATTTAACTTCGTGATCCGTGGCTTACATTAACTGTTTGATTTATAGTCATGGAAATGGTGACAACTGTAATTACATGACCAGTGTCACCCATTTAGGTGATAGCAGAACTTTGATCTTTCAACTTCATCCAGTGTTTTTGCATTAAACTTTAGTTTTAGCTTAATTCATCTTTCTCATCACTTCTATATATTTCCTTTTAATGTAAAAGGGGACAAGTTATATTAATCTGATCAAAATACAAGCTGCAATTCTATACCAATTTACATCCACTGAAATTAGAATAAACCAAGTTAAATTTAACAAATGAACAATTACACATTTTTTGACATGAGGGTGTTTTGTTATCCATATCGCTCCCTTTTTGACAGAGAACCAAAATCTTTATTCTAAACTCAAAGTAGCCCATTAACCAGTAATCATATCATTAATAACAAATATAAACTGGCTTTTTACCAATGTATAACTTTTGTGTGTTATGTATCTACACAGAAAGTCTCAAATGTTGACCAAAAGTCAGTTATACTTCTCTGCTGCAAGCACAGAGATTGAGTGCAGTATCACCATGACTGTTTTCTAATGCTTTTATTTCATCAAATTGGTTGGAAAACAAAACCAAACAAATAAACACAAGCTCATCTAGCTATCATCTCTGCAGATGTCGTTTCTTGGTAATGTGCTATTATAATTCATGTCAGGTAAACAGCCTTGCAGATGAAATCAGAATTATTCAGGCAAATTTCTTCATACCACCCTGCAAAGCTGTTTCCCTCACATGAAAAACTTCCACAAAGACTACTTGTTTACAGAGACCATGTGCCTCATGATCCTCTTTTGTGTTTCTCTCCCTTTCTGGTACCAAGCATATGTTTTTAATGCTAACATTCCCTCATCTATACAGACCATCTGCTTATTAAAGAGAGTTATCCTCTCTTCTAAACCAGTTTTTTGCATGGAAACTCCTCTCTTACAGTTCCATAGTTTCAGGGGAAGGAGAAAAGGCTGAGGTCTTCAGGTTAAAACCAAAGGGTTTGAAGATCTGGAGGCCTTTTGTAGGAGCGGAAGGTGCTTGTATGAATCCTAAGAAAGAGGAGTGTTATATACTCCAAAGCTTGAAGCTGTGCTTTTTCTGCTTTTACCTCCAGGAGATAAAACCTAATGGTATTTTCTCCCCTGAAATTACCATCACTTAATTTTAGACACTCAAGTGGTTTATTTTTCATCTTTGAATCTACACCCAATCTCAGGAATTCAAATATGATGATAATGAAATGTAGTATGTCACTGAAAGCAACACGCTTAGATTTGAAAGTAGAATGAATAGGAGTTAGTCAGCAGATGAAGTTACAGGCAGAAAGAATGAAACATGCAAAGCCACAATGAAAGACTGTGTGATCTACAGTAAGCCAAATTGCTCAAAATTTTTAAAGGTTAGGCTTTGTGTAAAGGATAAGCAAGCAACAAGTTAAAGAGAACAGCAGGAAGCCAAAATACTAAGCATGGAAAATCTCAGAGATGTTAAAGGTTTATTTGGCTGATAAATTTTGAAGTTAAAATTTGATGCATCTGGGGTGAGAGGGCAAGATCTCAAATAAGAAACTAAGAAAGTAAATGATAGTTGTTGAATCTACCTGGAGACTTAGGGAGAAGTATATTTTTTGACAAAAAATCCTTATTTGATTAACATGTCCAAGAGCACAAGAGTTCTTAGCTATCATTGATGTTTTGAATCTTTGTCTGTTCACAGCTACATTCACAACTTCGCTCTGCGCTGCCTAGAATAAAATGAATTGAAAGTCAGATAGATAGTGTGGCCCACTGAAATTTTTCCATGAGAATTTTTCTCCAGAAATATTTGAAAGAAAGTTCATTATGTAATAGGTAATTAGTTATGGGGAATGGATAGCAATGAGTGGTGGAGAGGATGTTAGGAGCGGGAAACTCCCTTACTGCACCACCAACATCCCACTTTGGAAAGAAAAAATTGATTCTTGCTTCAGCAGCATATATACTAGAAAGAAAGAAGTGGCAGAAGATGACAAGAAAAGTAAGCTGTTAGCATCTAAGTGCTTTCTTCGCTACTTCCAGGATATGAACCAGGAGAGGAAATGGAAAACTATAGGTAGTTAATGTGGTCAGTTGCTCTTTTAGCCAAAATAATATTTTTTGAGACAGAGAAAAAAAGGCACAATTTTAAGTTGTGGGATGCCAGTCACAAATTACACTCAGGACAAAAGGTCACTCTTCCTTTTTATGTCAGTATGCACAATCATTTTATTCTTTTATTTTTATGTGAATGCAATATGTATAGATATTAATAATGTAGAAATGTACTCTTATTCTATAAAAAACAAAATGTCATAGTACAGTAATTCGCAAGTAATGATAGTTAATCCATTGTGTGTCATAATCTTAAAACAGCGGTGAAAATGTTTTTCAGATTACAAGTAGTAGACAAAAAAAGATTCTTTACCAAAAAAAGAAACAGATAATAACATAAAACTTTCTTTTCAGTTAACTAAGAGACGGGTTAGTCTTGTAACTGATCTCTCTTCACTGTGTCTCTTGTTTCCTTCCCTTGCCTTTTCTGACTTAGTAGTCAGTATCACTATCCACCAGGTGTCTATACTCAGAAACATGTTTTCTACCCTTTTTTCAGCCTCTGATGTTATTCCCTTGCCTAACACCTCTCAAAGTTTCAGTGCATTCCCACTGCACTTAGAGGGAAATTAACACCTCTGATCACGGTCTAGAAGAATTTATACAGTTTGACCTCCTTTATGCCTAAAATCTTATCCAATGTCCCTTTACCCCTTTTCTGTATTGATTTGGTTTTCTTTCAGCTTTTAGAGTCAGATCAACACTTTTCTGCCTTATGGCCTTTGTACCACTATTCCCTGTGTCCGTTTTTCACTGCCCCTAGTTCTGTGGTTTCCTGTTTTCAACACATTAAGCTGCATATCTCTGGATCTCCATCTAAGGAAGTTCTCCCCTGGTGCTATTCCAGCAAAACATGAAAAAAATCAAAGCAACCTATCGTATTTTCTTCACAGAGTTTACCAGATTCTTGACTTGTTTATCAATTTTCTCACTTGTTTATTGTCTATCTCTCCCATTAGTAAGCAGGTAAACTAGTGTTTTTTCCATGCTAAGTTGCCAGTGACCTAGCCTAGTACCTAGTTCTTGATAGACACACATTTACTCTTTTCTGTGAACTGAACAATAACCAACGCACTTTTGAACCATTAGAACCTACCACTTTTAATGAAGATAAAAAGCAGAAAAGGGAAAATAATGAGCCTCAGTCCTCACCTACCAAAAAACAAAGCAAGACCAAACAAACTGCTGGGGACAAAGTCTTACATTCTTAACCTTTACTTTCAGTGCCTATCTGGATTTTCAAACCACTGCCAAGGAACTAAAGGATAATGGAGATTTGTACTGGGTCCAGTTAAGGCTGTCCCTTCCAACTTCCTTAATTTCTCTCCTGCTGTCTCTAGTGTTAGATAGACATCAGCTTGATATTCTTTTAACATGGCTCAGAACCAAAACTGGGCCTGCTGGTGGATTTTTCATAGCTTCAGGCTAAACATCTTTAGTTATCTGACAATCAATATGCACGAATGTAATTATTTGTTTTCTAGAAGTTAGATGAACAAGATCATTCTAAATTCTTGTGTTATTAATACATGGTAATGAAAGTGAAATATTAATGACTTAGTCAAGTGTATTAAGAATTTGAAGTGCTGTGCAAACTGAAAACTTGCATCTTGGAAGGGGAGGAAAGCTCAGACATACCAGATGGCTTGGTGACAGCCATTTTATTTAGTGCAGTCTCAGCAGATATATTTGATAGCCTTCAGGAAAGGCCATCAACTATGCAAGGGAGGGTGCTGTACCTGATTGTCTGGGAAAGCTGTGCCCAAGTAATGAATTGGTTGGAGGCAAACTGTTTTCTTTGTGTCTCAGGTATATTTAGCTCTGCATGAGATATTAGGGCATCTTGGGCCATCAGTGAAGAGCAGTGGCAAACTCTTTTGGTTCACCACCTCCCCTGCACTGAGTCATTAAATCTCTGATTTGCCTAGAGTAACAATCTTTATTTGTCTTAAAATGTGATAGAGTTGAAAGAGTCCCAGACTAGCAGTCAGCAGAAATCTGCTTTAGTTAGCCCAACCACAGAAGAGCTAAGTGACCTTGAGCAAGCAGTATTAAACATTTTGTTTAGAGTTTCCTCATCTGCACCCTGAAGTCAATGAAAACTACCTCTCAGCCTTTATGGGATTGCTGAAAATTTTAGAAGACATAACACTGCATATTTAAAAAACAAACTATGGTAAAAGCAAAGGATGAAATTGCTTTAAGGCTGGATTTACCTTCTCAACTCTTGTTACATTTTCATGCCTAGCTTATTCACATTAACACAAGAGGCACTTAAGCCAGGTGTGGTGGCATACACCTCTAATCCCAGCACTCGGGAGGCTGAGCTAGGAGAATCCTTGTGAGTTCAAGACCAGCCTGGGCTACAAAGTGAGCTCAAGGCTGGCCTGAACTACATAGTGAGACCCCGTCTCAAAAAATAGGGCTGTGGATTTAGCTTAGCAGCCTAGGGACCTGTCTGGTAGGTGTGAGCTTGTGAGTTCAATCCCCAGTACCAAAAAACAAAAACAAAGAAATGAGGCACTCAAAAAATGGTTTCTCCTTCTAATAAATGTTTCTTCAGAGACTGTCCTGTATTTTTGGATGACAAACTAGGAATATATATGTGTGCAGGGGTATGTTCCATAATTTTTATGTATTTCTTTCATTATTATGCTGATAATTTCAACATCAAGAATATAGGGATAAAATGACAGAAAAAAGATACAGATTGCTATCTCCACTTTACTTCCATTAAAGAAAACCAAATAACACACCTGATGTTCCCCCAACATAGATAAATATCTACTACCCAGAATCCCAAACCTCCATAGAGGATCTGGAATGCTGCTTTGCTCCAAAGCAAATGGAAACAATTATCACAAGATGTGGCAGAGAGAATGACATTCCACAGAGAATGGAAGGTAACAATGATCAGAAAATTTATTTCTTTTTCCAAAGGGGAAACACCCCCTTTCCTTGAAATCTCTTTATTGTCCTACTAACTCTGGAAAATATGACCTTAAGAATAGTCAAGAAGCTTCAGCCAAACAAAACTACCAAAGAGTTATGACTTTGAAGAAGAAATCCTATGTCATCCTCCCCTAGAAGGGGTCTGGTAATTTAACAAGGAAACACTGATGTAGTATCACCAGCCCACACCTATTTTCTTGTCCTAATAAATAACAACAAGCAATTTACCACCGAGTACTAGTAAGGATGTTCAAAATGCAGAAATTGTATGAGTTCAGCAACAATTTTCATCTGTTATTTCTTAATCATTCTTTGCTAAATTCTGCTTCAGATCTGAATGCATTTCTTAGATATTTCTGAATTTTATCACCAATTATAGAATAGAATAGAGCACAAGTAATAGAGATTTTTATGAAAATTTTGGGCTTATGTAAATTGTATATAGGGGTACAGTATAAATAATTTTTTACTGTAAGACAGAGGAAAGAATTTTGAAAATCACTAACCTACAAGAATTGTAAAAATCATGCATAATTTAAATAGTCAAAATAAGAAAACAATTTTTAGCATTCTTTGTAATTGTGGTATAGAAGAATCACATCCACAAAAATGCACTTCTTCTTATCGATATTGGGTAGATTTTGTGATCATGTGAGTATAACCTAACCATTTTAACAGACATATTTCCCTCTTATATGTATTGTCTATTCCTTTTTGAAAGGGAAGCAGCAAAATTGGGAGTAAGTAGATTTACTTTATCAATTATTTTTGCTCCATTTGCCTATGACACACCACTAATGCCTTTCTTATTTTTCTTATATATGACATAACTTAAACCAAGTTCTTTTGGGTCATCTAAATTCTCACCTGAATACATTCCCTCTGCCTTTAGTTTTCTGATCCCATTCTAATTAATTTGCACCACACTCAGTATTGATCTTGAGCCATTTAACCTTCCTTCCATTTTTGGTTAATGACTGCTAAAAAGATGGATTCATTTAAGATCCCCTAAGCAGCAACAGTAAATTATTTAGCTGTCTCACCTTTTCATCTCTGTCATTTACAGTTTCATATCAGCAGATGGTTTCACATATTGTTAGTCACTGCTTTTGTGGTTCTTTGTTGAACAGTCTTTAATCCAACTTTCCTAATCTTTCACCTTCCTTGGTTTATATCCCTACCCTGGCTGCTATAACAAACCTCTTCCCAACCACCATCACTTTATTCTTCACTGACATCTATCTAATTCATTTTTTAAATGCTGATTCTCTGGTTTCAGGGATACTTCTGGCCTTTTGGTAAATCCTTCATTTTCTCCTGCCTCATTTGACCTTTCTGCTTGGCATCCATGTACGATTCTTTAGTCTTCAATTCAGTTTGAACATTAAAGCCCTGTAGCTATTCCCTGTGTACAGGTCTTACAGATTTCAGTATATAGTACACACTTTTCCTCTTGACATTATTCTTTACCAGTTTCTTTGCTGCCAAAATATAGTGGCTTAGCATAAGTAGATCTTTTATGAAGACAGTTTTTTTTCATTGCTTGAAATGCTACTTTTGCTGGTGTTATTTCACTTTTTATGAAGTCATGAGCAATGAAGTTACTGTATAATAAATACAGGTTCTCTCACTATCATAATTTTAGGATAATTTAATTTGATGAATTTTTGAATTCTTATCAATTTTTCTCATTACAAAAGACAAACAACGTTAATAATTTTGAAATTTTGTCATCACACAGTAATGTGTTACCTCTTTTTCCATTCCCCTTGGAACATCCCCAGAGAATTGCATTGGTCTCCCTGTAAAGGAGGTCAGTGATACTTCAGCACAGAATTACCATCAACCTTAACAAAAGCAACCCAAAGCAGATTTTTTTCAAACCATTAAGTTGTTTGACTCTCACTTTCCTCCTCTCTGAATGAGCCCCATTTCTCCCTTGTCTGTGTGCCATCCCCTCAAAACCAATGTTCTCATATGCCCAAGATCACTCTTGACACAACAAAGAGAAAGCCTAATGTTTACTAATGACTTGTAGTGTTACCTCTCACACAGGAATCTGATGGCAAACAGTAATATTTAATTCAAGTATATTACTTTCATTGGGGAAGTCAGGACTTGTGGCATGTAAAAAAAATTATAAGCTCAGCATGTTTGCAAATTGTACCATTTAGGTAACTATTTTTGTATCATCATATAGGTCCAAACAAGAACCCAATTTGGAAAAGCCTTTGTTTCATTTTTCTCTGTAGAAACACCCATATGCTAGACTTTTATTCTCCCACCACATCAGAGTGCACCATTTCCCATTGCTCATTACTCTCTACAAAAATAAAAGCAAAGCAAAGTGACATTTGTTATACACCTTGGACTTTATGGGTCATGGACAATTATCAACTGTTGAGAGTTGGCAAATATAGCACCTAACTATTAACTTTGCCACATCTTAATTGCTCAATAAATTTAAGAAAATAAACTAAAGTGGAAATTATATAAATTCCAGGTAGAATGCAATACAGATTTATAGGGTTTTGCAAAAGCTTTGTTCATTGTCAATATTAAGATTTGAATTTACATGCCCTTGAGCCTAAGACAGAATGGTGTCTGAAGAGGTTTGGTTTTTTTTTTTTTTTTTTTTAAATTCTGTTGAACCCCAGGTGCTAGTGTACTGTACTGCTATCCTTTTTTAATAGAAAGTTGTAAGTATCCAGAATTCACTGGAGTCTGGTTGGCTTCTATCCAGGACAAGAATATAGAGGAGAGGTAATCAATATGCCCTAGCCTGTCTTGCAAGGTTTATTTTAAAGATTGCTTTGAGTTACGGTAGGGTCTTTGTGAAATAGATCATCCTTACAGAGTAAAACAGATCCATGGAGGTGTCCTCGATGGGTCTTCAGGGAACCACAGCAAAATGTCAAGAAGCCCTAGAAGTCTCTGTTTTTATTTTATGAGGAGTAGAGGGTCGATAGTAGTGATTGGTAGAGCCCAGTTGATGAAAGGGTCCATAACATGGGAGGATGCTTCCAGTCATGATTGGCAGAGAGACCAGACTGCAGCTGAGAGGCAAGAATTAAAGTTGCATAAGTGATGCAAGGTAAGCCCAAACACTGGGTAATCTAGAAATAGCCTTGTCAGAAAAACCACACTGGAGAAAATTACAGAAATCAATTTTGGTTGCAAGCTAAGCCTTGTTTAAAATTTCAGTTTGCTAGATACTAACAACCATGAGAGATTTTCTCAATTCAAGAAAATTGTAGTGAAACGCTTAGGGACACTGCTGTGTGATTGACATGATTGAGTCCCAGCAGAGAAATCATGGTGTCTTTGTAATAAGGTTGGGAAAATCTTCCCATTCTGCTACACCATAGTAGTTTTTAGTATCCCTCTAAATATTACTGGTAGGTAAAGTAAAAATGCTTATGCAAGTTTTTATAAACTATAAGGATGTACATTTGTAAGTAGTTGTTATTGGTTTACTACACTACTAATTTAATCTCAAAATTTGTAGTCCTGTTTTAGTTAATCAGATCTTGTGATGGGTGGGAGTATATTCTGGGGTAACTGAATCATTTAAGTAACAGAACAAATACAGTAGGACTACTTTTGGTGATGATAAGAGGAATAGATGGAAACCACTGGTTGTCTTTTTAACCCATGCTCCTTATCAGATAAAACATGCATAACAGGAGTAAAATTTTCTTGCTTCTATTTCTCTTGATTACTGCATATCATCTTTGTCTTCAGTCCTTATGCCTGTATCCCAGCTTGTAAACCCTTCACTAGATCCTGCCATTTCTTCTGTGTCAGAGGACTGTCGAGTCTGCTTTGATTTTATCTTCATTTTCACCTGTTGGCAATTTTGCCCTTATCCCCACAATTCCATTTCAACCTAGTTTCACCAGGATCACCATTGGTTTCTTCCATACCACACTCTTTCAAACTCCATATGACATTTAATGCTTTAGTCACCAGCCTCTCTTTTGAGAACTGGTTCTCATCTAACCTCTACAATTGCTCTTTCTGTTCTTGTTTAGATTTTTTAGAAATTCTTCTTCTCCCAGACTCCCACTGTCATTCAACTTTTAGTCTTTGACCCTGGCCAACTGACCTCTGCTCTCTGTCTTTTAGAGTTCATCTATTCTCAAGGCAACAACCATCTTTATCTTTCAAACACTAGATGCCAACTAACAACCTTATGAATCTTTGCTTAGTCTTCAAAAACCACTGCTTTGTTCACGCTGCTTTCAGTTTTAAAAGCTACAAAAGATTCCTAATTTTTCCCTTTCTAATCATGCTGTTGTCATTTCCTAATTACATTTTATTATTATTCGCCATTCTCAGAAATGTCATCCTCTGTATTTGCCATTAACACAGAGGCTGAGCTCTGTGAGAATCATCCTCCACACTTGACTTGTTTCATGAAGCCTGTCTATCCATGTTTTGAAATTCATGAAGCTAAACTGTAATGGTGAAGTTCACTGTATAAGCATGTGAAAAAACAAAATTAAAAAAAGATAAAAGTGTTTGGGAAATATTTTCATTTTGAAAACTTTGGAATTGAAAGGAAGCTATTTAAAGAGTACAGCTGCTCTGTGGATAAAGTTTTAAAATCTTGATTTACCTTCTAGGTTATTCATGGCTCCATGATGAAGGAATGAAAACATATGTATTGACCACAAACATGAAGAAGAGTCATAAAATTTAGAGTCACAATAAATGCCATTCAGTCAATTTAGTAGGTAGGCAAAAGCTAAGCCTCACAAAATATCTTTTTACAGATTATGGCTAAAAACTAATAATGGCTGTAAAAAGCTAAGGGTTAATACAAAAGTACAAAGTGTAAACTCTCAGATGGACATAACTTACTTAGTATGTATCTCGGGTCACAACACTAGGCCATTAATAACTAAAAAGGACTAAATTCAAGCAGATTATGTATTTTTTCTGTGTTTTTATTTCTCATCTTGATGGAAATAATTGTATTTCCATACTGTCACCTAGCAAATATGACAGTAACATGTTTCACAGTTTGTAGAGCTGACTTCATGTATTTTTGACAACATTATCATGTTTTTGAGACCTAAATGGTTTTTTTTTTTTGTAATTTAGGATATGGTAGGGGTGATGAGGTGAATATATCATCTATAACACCCTCTCCGATGCTACAGTCATGACTAAGTGCCTGACTCAGCCTGAACTTTACCAAATACTCTCATTCTTTTGAAGTCTTCTATTAGTCCCTTATAGTCTTCATCAATCAGCACAGTTACCACCTCAGGAACCATGCCTTCTTTGGAGGCAGCTAGATCATCTAGAAATTCTTGTTAAGCAGTACTTGTCTAACACAGGGCATGATCAATTTATCTTAAAGTTGGAGGCAGTCCTCTTTGCTAAGGTTCTCTGAATCAATTTATTTTATTGCCTCTCATAGCTGGAGACTGTCTTATTGAAATGTAATTAGCACCATGATAGCTTTGGAATATTCTATGCTCCTAGTGATCTGTTCTGAGGCTTTGGAGTATTTCCTCTTGGGGAATGCTGGATTAAGCACAACAGTTAGAACATCTACTACAATGGCACCTGGTTCTCTATGGGACATCTAATCATCATGACACAGGTCCTCACTACTCTGAAGCATCTCATCCAAGCATGCCATTCAGACTTCAATGTTTCTTTTCCAGAAATAAAAATAACCCTTGCGAATATGCTGTCTTTTAAAGAAGGCAGGTTCAATTAGAAGAAAGGCTCTAATATTTACAGAATCCCTTGCCTCAGGGATTTGGGTGCAACAATCATGCAGTAGCCCCATGTATCAGTATTATTTCCCTCTACTTCAGGCACTATTACCATATTCAGTTGGCACCATCCTCAAACCATTTTCTTGGACAATTTTGTGTCAGTCGAGGGAGGTTTACTTACCTATCTTTACACTTAATAAGGAGTTTAGCAGACTCGATTACTGAAGGTGATGGACTATGTATGTCTGTTAGGGACTTGTTCTTGGAAACAAGGCAAAAAAAAGCAAAATATAAGTTTCTTGCAAGTCTTTGGGATTATTCTTAGTACCTCATTGTTCATGAAGTAGACCCCTAATTCTCAGATACCATCTTCCTGGCCTGGCTGTTGGCAAACAAGCAGAATAGTCACAGGAAAAAAAGTCAAATAGGCAAAATTAGGGTGGAGGTATTGCTCAGTATTTCAAGAAAAATCCTTAAAATATAGATCCTTAACTAATCCTTTAGAGGACAAATTCTGACATATTTTAGATTGTGTTTCAGAGATTTCCTAGCTTCCCACTGTGGAAACCCATTCCTTAGTATATTTTTCCCTTCTTCTGTCTCTTATACATCCTCGTGCCCTTATAATAAACTCCTTGGAAACCCATTCCTTGTCACAACATGTGTTTTGAAGGAAACACAATTTAAAACACTGTATCTCATATTCAATGATTTTGTGATTTCAACCTGCTAGGCTTTCTGCAGTTAGATTTGTTTTTATTCAAAAATATTTAGTGAATCCTTACTAGATAGCAGGCAATTTTATATTATGAAGGAAAATTCAGTCATGGAATTCTTAGAGAAACAAAAGCTAAAAATCTACATATATGTATGTATGTGTATGTATATATATCATACTTATATACTTAAAATATACATTTTATAGTACATTTCATCTATATATTTATATATGCTATGTATAAATATTTATATATGTGCATTAGAATATATAAAGTAAGTGCAATAAAAATTTACAGATGTGAAAGAAGAGAGATCAGAGGAGCCAGATAGCACGACTGCAAGAGAGAGAATTGTAGCTGGACCTTAGAGGGCAGCAGGGAAGGGCATATGTAAGTACTGGAGAAGTATGCACTGGGCAGGTGTGATGATAAAGACAATGAGTCACGAAGGGGAGGCATGTGTGAGAAAGAGAAAGACTTCCCATTTGTTCCAAGTATAATATGTGATAAGAACAAGCAATGAAAGATAAGATGGAAAAGCAAGATACTGTCAAATAAATGTTTCTCAATCTATGTAGTTTATTGCAAAAGCAATATCATGCCATTGAAAATATTTTGAAAAAAGGAGCAATACCCTTATCTTTTATGTCAGTTTATTACCATCAGATGTATTTACATTTATCTCTTTATATCACTGCCTCTACCTCTTACTTTATCAAGGCTCCTTGCTCTGTTTTATTCATAGCATTATTATATACTTTTATTAATTGCATTACTTATCTTTTTCTGTCTCTTAGTGGTATATAAACTCCTAGGTGATTATTTAATAACATATCCACGGCTTTTTGTAGTATCTTCCAAATAGTAGGTGCTCAGTTTGTCTGTTGAATAAATTAATGAATGGGCCATCCTATTTTCAGATGGCTCATATACTTTATCTGATATTTCTCTGACAAATGGTTAAGCATTTTTCCCATTTCTCCTCCTCTCATACAGTCCAGCTAAATCCAAATGAAAGCCACCATATCTAGAATATCCTTGTTTCCATAGTCACAAAAAATTGTAACTTCAATTATGATTTTATATGACTTGAGGGTACACAAGAGACTACATGACCAGGTCTAATATTCTAAATAAATCTGAATACAAAGTGTGGCTGCTTACTCTCCTGGTACATCTGGACCCAAAGACTTTAGTTAAGGCAATAGTTGGTACATATGGAGAGCTGATTCTCCCACCAGATTTAGTTTTTCCACCCCTTCACAGGTAAACACAGGTAGGTAGAGGAAAGCACTGTGCCATGTCTTTGTTCAAACATATCAAACCTGGCAGCTTCTCTACTACTGGTTACAAATGTGATAGATTAGAAAATTATCAAGGAAGAGAAGTAGGGAGTTCTTTCCACACAGACACAGAGTAAGATGTGCAAGAACTCAAAGAGAACCAGGATAGTTTGTCATTAGCTGTGTTTAACAATAGTAGTGATCCTAAGAAAGAGGGAAAAATAAAATTTTAAAAACAGAAAAATGACTAGATAAAGCACAAAAAGAGTGGGGATAATTTTTACTTCATTCTGAAAATGCTGGACTTTGAATCTTTCTGAAAATTCCACCCTTTCCAGCTTCCATTTTTTTTTTACCTAATTTTTCATCTGGTTCCATCAGTGTCTCTTTGTTTTCATTTTTCTAGCCCAGACTGCCACATGCTTCCCTGTTTACCCACCCTCCTTTCTCTCCTTAACTTCTCTTTTTCTGTATCCTCTTTCCCCTTTCATTCTTTTTTCTCCTTGTCACACCATACTTGTTAAAATTATCATTTGCATATAGCATTCATAATAACTTCATATTCTAGCAAAGTGACTTGCCTGGGGAGGTTTTTGATAAATATTCATTTAACATGACTTTTCCCTATCTCCTTTTGCTACAGCTCCTAAGCCCATGGAGCCATGGAGCCATCGGTCTTTTTCTAGGTAGCAAAATGAATGAAGTGCAAGGATCTCACTTTCGGAAGAAATGAGAATCAGGACTTTTGTCACTGACTTTCATGAACTGGGCTTCCAACTTTTAAATGTGGTGCATAATTGACACTTTGATACTTTTAGGCTATGGTGTATTCTCACACTCTCGTGGGGAAAAAATACTTGCTGACACAATCAGGAAACAGATGGTGACAAAGATCTTATACTTTGGTGCCAATCAATATGTTTTACTTGCCACTACTAAAATCTCATTTGTGGGACCCAGGAATTTAAAGGAATTTTTCTGTTCTTTTTTTTTTTCCTATCCTCTAAAAACTATTTTTATGAATTTTCAGGGCTTAAAAGTTTTACTTTACTTTTCCTCTTCTGTTCTATTAATGTAATCCTAGGAAGGTTTTGGCTTGTATCTACCAGAAAAAAAAAAAACAGTGAACTAAAGTATTTTGCTCATTATCATTAGTGACAGAGTAAGTCTCTTCACCTTGGTCTTTAACACCCAAATACTGCCTTTGAGTATAACCATCCTGGACTTCTAGAGAATGCTGAATTCTACAACTGTATTCTGAGACAATGACAAAAATACTTTTCCCTATCTTTCATACCTGCTTATTTACATAATAGTGACTATGGTCAAACAAACAAACAAAAGGAATGCTTCTAGAAATGGTAGATAGTTAGGCAGAATACAAGAATTTTAAAAAATGACATAGAAGAGTTTGAGAAGAAATCACATCTGAGTGGGAACTCCTTCACCAACCAGTAGTTTCTGAAGGCGAGGCGCCATCTTCTATTCCACTTCAGTGTTCACTTGCAGACATATTTAATATATATTGGCTGAACAGAAGCTATATAAATTGGTCAGATTAATATACAACAAAAGATTACCTTCTTCATTATGTATCCCTAATATACTTGATCTGCAGTGTTAAAGAGTTTGCAATATCTAGAAATGCCCTGGAAAGTGAATAGTTATGTATCATACTCAGACAACTGTGGAGCCTGATTTAATCAGATACCTTCTTTTTCAACGTACTTTTCCTGTGTTCAAATCTGTCATTAATGTCTCTTAAATAATTTGAAAATATTTTTTGAGAATAAACTCCATTAAGGACACGAGGAAAGAAAATGATAGTGTGTACTTTATGCCAAGTATACATAAAATATACAATTTAGCCTTCAAAACAATTGTGCAAAGGAACTGTTACTATTAGTACCATTTCACAAAGAAGAAACAAATATTCAAACATATTAACTGGCTTTAAAACCACAAAGAGTGTGGTGTAGCTGGAGTATAATCCTAAATCTGCCTGACTGCAATGTCTTTGCCACAGAAAGATTAATTTTACTTTAATTGCCTTAAGTCGTTATCAAATATATGTCCTATTTCTGGGATTATAAACAGATCATTACTTCTCATTTTTCAGTTACTGCTCCAGGAATTTACCCAACAAGATTTTTGGTTCTGAAATTCTAGAATAGGTTTGGTTTTCATTATTATTAGAAGGGCTTCACAGACATTCGCCAAAGGTCCAAAGTTTCCCAGTCTTCCCAAAGTTTCACATATCAGCCTTCCTGAGAAATTCTCTAAACCCCAAACCTGTTACAATCTTTCATGAAAACAAATGTGTGACATAAGCATCATATAATTCATCTGCTCAAAATATTCTAATAAATTTCCATTTTGCTTAAAGTATAAACTCTCTTGCCTTCCAATGCACATATGGCATTATGTTTCCTGGACCTGCCTCTGTTACCATCCTGAAGTCCCTCCTACTATTTTCTCCCTGACTCATGCTTCTCTGGCCACACTGATCTCTGTGTGTTCCAATTTGCTTCCACAGCCGGGCCTTTGCACTTGCTGTTCCTTCTTCCAGGTATATTATTCACCAGGTGTACAGAGAGCTCACTCCTTTCTTAACTATATTGACTCTAATTGCACTATTTAAAATTGTAATCAGATATGGGTAGGAACACTTTAATTTTTACCTTGTGAAGCTCTTTAATTTGTTTCCAATGTTTGTCACTAACAGACATTGTATTTTAATGATGTCTTAGGCTCATGACTCATTTTCTTAAAAACAGGGGTTATTTTAAGACTTGTAGAAGGATAGGTCCCAAGCAATTAGAACAGTGTATGTAATATATACTCTATAAAGAAATAAATGTGCATGTAATCTCATACATTTGTATACTCATAAACACCTGAATGTCTTGGATGCCTGAGTATAAAAAATACTAGGAATTGTAATAATTACCTGATCTGTGAATGTAGCTTCAACTTATCCTGCCACATATTTCTTTTGAGTCAGTAAAGGCAGAAAGAAATTTGATCAGAACAGTCAAAGATCAAGCTGCACGTATTTCTTCCAAAGGCAATTTAATATCCTATATAATTTGGTTTTAATAGTAAAATAGCCTATTTTAATCAGGGACCTAAAATTCCATGTATCTGCATGAAAATATTTTTAAATAACTTAGAAAGTATAAATCGGTCAACACAAAGACTGTCCAGACTGTAGTTTTTCTTTTCATCTTTCTCCACGGTCTGTTCATTATTGAACTTCCTGCTGCTTCTCTAAGTCTGTGTTATTCTCTAAGATGCAGCCCTTTATTTCTTCCAACTCAAAAGAAAAACAGTCTTCCATCAAACATGGTGCAGTATCTCAGACTTGTGTAAGTACTGCATCAGATTTATTGCTGGCTTCATCACTTATCAATAAAACCAGCTTACACACCTTGCTCTATCTGGGCAGCTGTCCCTCCAGACGTCAGCAACCAAGCTTTACATTGACTCCTGACTTTATCTGGGGCCTGTGATGTACAATATCACTGTAACAAGGTATTTTCTCTTTGTTCTGGGGAAACTTGAGTCATAATGTGCCAGACTTGCATTCATGCTGATTGTGATAAAGAGCAACACACTTGAGCATTTCTCTCACTCTTCTTTCTTTTCTGTTTTTTTGTCTTCTCTCTCTCTCTCTTTCTCTCACTCTCCTTCTTTTAAAGAAACAGGTGTTGGCATGGATTACAGAAAAATTACATCATCTCAAAATGAAGAGGAGGAATGGAAAGGAGAAAAAAATAGGGAAAAAGTGGCAACCAGACCCAAATACATTTGCACATATAAAGCTGTTCTAATGAGAGCCAAATTGATTTGACATTCAGTGGCAGTCTGAAGCCAAGAAAAGCAAAGCAGCCTACAAAAGGCCTAGCTCATTGTTTATGGAGTGTCATACTCTATCATCTGTGAGACCAATAACAAGGATGGGAAGACCTTTAAAGGCAGGGTGTGTTATGGGAAGGGCTACATAGATACCACCAAAGTCAGATTCGATAAACAGATTATACACAGCTTCCTGAGCATAAGATGTTTGTCAGATGAGGCAGATATTCTCTATAGATTGCACATTAGCCTACAAATTTGTTATGTGTTAGCATTCTTTGGGGATGTGGGCTATGCACAAGGAGGCATATTTTGTGTTGTTCTAGGTGAATAATCTTCATAAAAATATTAACCAATAAAAGAGATAAAGCCAATAAAATTATGTATCATTGAAATGGAAACACATGCATAACATTATAAAGGCATCATCACTATAACAAATTAAGTATGGTTCCCTTGTAGCAAGCAATATATACTGCAGGTGTGCACATGTATACAGTTCAGAGAATAAAGAAAGTCATATTAAAATAGAAAATATTTCCAGTAACTTTATTTTTCAAGAGAGAAGCTTTATAAATGTTTAGTCATTTCAATACCATTAACAGGCCAGGGATTCACTATTCCACTGCTCAATGTTTAAAATACCCGGAAAGGAATGAGGTGTTTATTAAATGTCAGCACATGACATGGCAGATTAAATAAGTCTTCCTAGAAATATGTGAAATGCTAAAGTGTTACAATCTGTGCAAAAAGAAGACATTTTATTCCTCTGCACTCAAGCCCAGTCTAAGTATTCCTGTGATATTAGATTCTGTATAAGATTCATATACCACTGCTTACTTTTAGACTTCACAAAGGTAAGCTGATTTCATTGCAAGTTATTGCTGAATAACATAAAATCCAAAGTTTCAGCCTCTTGCATCTCAATTTTCTAAATACTCATAGGGTTAAAAATATAATTTGACCTTAAGCAATTTAGACCTCAATGTATCTCTCCAGTATAGATTTTATATCACCATAAAATGTTGGGTATATGAGACAAAGAATAAATGCCAAATTGAGGTTCACATATTAATACATCATGACTAACCAGAACTCCTCTTAATTTAAACATATACATCTTTTATATAAATTCAAAAAGAGAAATGGGATGAATTGTTTTTGATAGAAATAGTAACAGCACAAGTTGGAATTTTATTATTCACATTTGTCTTGTACAGTTATAAAATCCTTACTTAGTATTCCTTGCCTCAATATGCCTTGAAATTTTTTTTGTCCCATAAGGTGCTGAGGATCAGGGGCCAGTGACATCTGAAGAATTACATTCAAAAAACAATTAGAAGGGTTTATCAAGCCTTCTTCCCTTACTTAGCTGATAGTGGGTCACAGACTTTTTATAGCATCCTTAAGAATATAAACACCGTATTCTAAACCAACCCTTAAGAACACCATATTCTAGACCAAAAACGAATTCTTTACCCTATATACTTTGTAGGATATAAGAACAAAAACCAAGGAAGTGGCCTGCCAGACATATTATATTTGACAGTTTCTCCTTTCCTGTCACTGCCACACCAATGAAGTTGCTGTAGCAAATTAAATTCTAAAAGTATTTAGTGCTCCTTCAGTGGCTTGCTGCTAGGGATACATAATTAAAGAAGGTTTTAGCCTTTACTTTTAAGAATTGTTGCCAAAATTTGCAGATTATCAGGCAAAAACAACTCTTACTACCTTGAGACCTGAAGTCCTCATACCACCTTCTGAGCTAAGGCCATCTGGTGACATAACTGCATGCTTTACAGATCAAATGGATGAACATTTCTTGGTAGGGCTCAGATGGAAGTGCAAACTTAAGAAATCTAAGTGAATGGGTATGGAGACCTTAAATTAACACTCAGTCATCTTTATCTATAGGTGTCTTGGTTACTTTTCTCTTGTTGTTGAGACAAAATAGCTGATGCCCAATATGAGGAAGGAAACATTTATTTCTTACAGTTCTTTAGAGGTTTCAGTCCAACCTCAACTGGCTCCAAGGCAGGCTCCATGGCTGAGGGGCAGCTGTTCATTGCAGCTGCAAGTGATAAGACCAAAAGGGCAAAAGAGAGAGAGAAAACAGCCTTCTTCTCTCCCTTATATAGTATGCTGGCTCCACCCCTGGGTGGGTGCAGCACTCACACTGCCAATCCCAGCGCTAGACAATTAACCAATTACAAATGCTAGATTTAGCCACCTCCATGACTATGTGAAGCTTGGGGGACCACCTAGACACAAACCATAACAATAGGTGTATGATCAAGGAAAAAAAAGAGACTCAAAATGATGTTATAATTAATTGTATAGTGGTTGTTTTCAAAAGTCGCATATGTGACTTTCTTTGATAATGCCAAAGAATTTGGTCATTGATGGGACAGTTAGAATAAGAATCGAATGGGTGAGTTATCATTATATAAAACTTAGTAGAAGAATCTGGCTTTAGTGTAGACACCACAGAGATCTCATCCAACAACTAAAGATTCTTCAGGTTCTGTAAATGAAATTTCTGCCCCATTTTTATTTGGAGACATATTTTCTGTGAACAGCAATAACAATAAAAATGATTTAAATTCTTTTACATATAGGTATTCATGACTTTGACAAACATTTTAAAGAAAAAATGGATGAAAATGATTAAGGCAGTTTTTGTATTATAGACAAAACAGCATTTAATACAATTAGTATTTATCAGTCTTCCTAATATAAACTGATGTCTTTGGTTTTATAAAATAAAACTGGCTGAAAGAATCATTCTGTCTTCACCTGAATAAATACATTAGAGTAACCTCCTTAAGTTCAAATATTAATAACTACACAACCTAAAACAATTTAATTGATCCTTTTCTACCTCAATTTCTTAATCTGTAAAATGGGGATAAAAACATATTCTGTAAAGACTAAATGAGAAAAAATTAGTCGAAGGCAAATAATACATATCAAATAAGTAATGCTAACAATGATAATGTGTTTTAATCTAAGGAGTATTCTCAACAGCATTCATTTTATACACAGAAATTATTTCATTGGATTTGTGGTGAAATTTTTCTTTTTCAAATAAGCCTCTATTTCTTCAGTGTTGGTGGTAATATTAGAAGGAAAATATAAAGAATGATGGCAGAAAGTTTGTTGATTATTTCTACTAATAACATAATACTCCTTTACCTAGTGCAGGATTATTTCTACTTACACCACAGGCTTTTACTTTCACAGGTCTTTGTTGGCACACGAATGTATGGCTTTTCATGCTGTTCAAATCAGTAGTCTGCTTTCTAGTGCTAAAAAAAAAATTATCAACATTTTGTAGGTTCTTCAGTTCATGTGCTATCGCTGCTTGTCCTGGCAGGCTTTGGGGTTGCCTTTCTGTAAGGCTGGCCATCCTATCATTGACTGAATCACTCTAAAACCTATTATTAAATGAACATGTGTGGTTCTGTGTGCCAGAACCAAAAATATGGGTATACTGATGTTTCTTTTTCTCATGTTTAAAAAACTGTCTATGGGACCTAAATACAACAATAGCAGTCAGGTACTAGATCGTAGGTATTTTTACCATTTTTGTGCAACAGATTAGTGGGGGGGGGTCTTAGAACAGAAAATAAGGATCATGGAGTTAGGATTAGTTCTAGGCTCTCATGCCCTTAATCCCAGTTGTATGGCCCTTGGGGATTATTTCTATATTGTCAAATCATTTGTATAACTGAGCTATAATGGGAATCTCCCAGGAATAACAGACTGACTCCTCTTTCAGAAGCAATAACTAGTGATGATAATTTGTGGTATGTTCCAAGAAGAGTATTGGAGTATTGTTATTATAATTACTATTGCATAATGTCAGTTAATCTAGACTTGTAGAACTCATTCATCTTTTAAGGTATTGTGAACATTAGATGAAATGCCTTTATGCTCACTAAATGAACAGTTAGTGAGAAAAATGTGACAAAATATCCACTGAAGCACACTTACCTTGTAAGAAATCTTATATTCCATTTTTAAACTATGACATATGTTTTATTTGGGTATTTCGTGTTATGTATATTATTATGCTTCACAGAGTGCAATGGCCTAAATAAGTTTATAAAGTAATATTAAAACATTTGTCAAAGTATTTTTGCCATTATTTCTTGCCCCATCTCTTTCTCAATTACTGTGCACAGCATACTATGTTTAAAAATTGCAAGTGAAATTATAGAATTTGCTTGAGTTTTAAATTAATAGATAAAATTAGTACCCTAGAAGAGATAGTTGGATACTGAATTTCAATTAGCTGAGACCCTATCCCATTCCCAATCTGAAGAGCAACATTCCTATTTGGCAAGCCAGAGCAGGTCCATCATTTCTGACTGGATTACTGAGACACTGATCATCTTTACATCTTAGATACATGAAATGTTAGTTCTCAAGCAAACAAGCTTAGATGGCAGCTCCTAACACTGAGACAAAAATATGCTTGTGATTAAGCAATATTTCATAAAATCCATTATCATAACTTATATATAGGGCTGAACTTGCCTTTTCTACAGTTTACAAAAACCTTTTTTTTTTTTTTTTTTTTTTTTTTTTTGCCAATTTCCAGTTCTACGGCAGATTAGATGCAACAAATTAATGGGTAAAGATTGCTATTTGCAGGCACATTGAGAACACAAGAATGTTCTGATTGGTAGCCTTACAGCAAGAAGAAATATTAAAAAAATATAAAGCTCACATAACTTGATCCGTGTCTGTGGCAGTTTAGTGTTGATGCAGACAGCCATTCATGAGTTAAGCTCTAAAATACTGCATGGATCATTAGCATATTATACAAAACTATTTTATACCTATGATAATTACCTTGTGTAAATAGGGTGCAACAAAAAAAAGTTTCTAATACATTTCAATAAATATTTTCACAATAAATCCTTCAAATTTAGTTTGAACTTTAATATTTAAAGTGTAAACACTAAAGTGACCAGAATACTCAAGTACAGAAGGACTGTTTTGGTTTTATTGCCATTGTTTTTGAAGAATAATACTAGTATGCATGAACTGTCTTGTATCATTAACAGCTTCCTCTCCACCCACAAACAAAGCCAAAGTCTTTCTATAACTGCAATTCTAATACATGTTCTAGAAAATATCTGTAAGCTCTATTTCTTGCCCATCCTCCTAAATCCACTGCCTCTGGCTTGGGTCCCCAGGCACCGTCACGCTGCTTTGTACCTGCTTTGTGATCTAATGGCCTGCTTAATTCCTAACTCTGGCTTTTCAGCCGCACATATAATTCAGAAACTGGTAGCTCCATGCTTTAGAATAGTGCTACTTAATAGAAATACAATATGAGCACAATTTCTTAATTTCTAGTGGACACACTGAAAAAGTAAAATGAAACAGACAATAAATTTTGTGTTGCAACACACTGCTTTAAACTCATTATACTAAAAACAGTGACTATAAAAATATTGAGACTTTTGCATATTTTATAGCAAGTGAATCTGTTGTATGTTTTATGCTTGTAGTGTACCTCATTTTGGACTCGCTACACTCTAAGTGCTCCATGTCTGCATGTGGCTCATGGTTGCCTTACTAGATAGGGCATTTCTAGAGGCACTGGGCCATAAACACCGCCTTCTCCAAGATTTCCACCTGGGTGGAACATCAGATTGTTTGGCAGTCTCTAGAAGTATTTGCCACAGTGCACCACAATATTGTTCATTAATGATTTACTAGAGATTCTTTATATTATTCATTAGTATGATGACTATATAATTTTAGACCAACTTTGCCATTTATACATTTTCCATCAAAACACTTATAAATCCTTTTTTAAAAGTAGATAAGGAAGGCATCAATATTCCCATTTTATGTATAAAGAAACTAAGGCTTAGAGAAATTCAGTGATTTATTGAAAGTTTCTCAACAAAGATAATAATTCAATGGAATCTTTGTGATTCTAGTGTGCAGTGCATTATCTGATTCCTTATTATCCTTTAAAGAAACTAGAAGATATATCTCTTCATTGATTCTTGAACACATATTCCCAG
The DNA here is from genome assembly GCA_004363535.1 of Dasyprocta punctata. Lineage (NCBI taxonomy): Eukaryota > Metazoa > Chordata > Mammalia > Rodentia > Dasyproctidae > Dasyprocta > Dasyprocta punctata. Next base: position 41,876 of record RJWM01006897.1, on the reverse strand, counting down.
AGTGCAGATGTCTGGCCAGGAGTAGCTACATTTGCTCTTTTGAGCAATGACTTAAAATATATATTGAAATATACATAATCAATCCATAATATCAAGGGCAATAAAAGAAAGTATGCATGAAATATGTGGGAAAGAGGTTTTAGCTTCACATGTAAGCAGAACTAACACTTGGGCAATGATTAAATCACATTGAGAAACCTCAAAGACACATAAAAAAGGAAATTCTTTGGGGGTTTGCTTCTTGTTTATTTTTTAGAAATGAAGTGATCTAAAAAGAGAGGACAAGCTTGTTCAGTTATGGCTTTCATATAATTACCACAAACTCTAATGCAAATTAGACTGTAGGTCTGCTCAATGTACATTTCTGTGCTTGCCAAATTATGTTTGGCAATGTGGTCAAGCAAGAACAGATGCACACTGGGCCGAATTTTCTTGGGCTGTTCAATAATTAGGAGGACCATGTATTATAATAAACCACATCCCCTTGGCTAAGATTTGGATGCAAATTGCACACTAATTCACTTCCAAGATTTTTGGAAACTCACCAAGAGGGATGAAAATCAGGGAAATATACTGTTTACTTCAGGAAATTTGTTTAAAACTAAAAATGGTTCATTTATAAAAGGCATTGGAGGAACTCCACAAGATATGCAACAATAGCTTTTTTCAGGTTCCACTCAGCAGGAATAAGAAAGTGTTAACATGGCCCTTTAACGATCTTTCCTGTGTTACATGTTAACTCTAGCTGGTATCTCCTTAGGAAAACATTGGGAGAGTCCTAAGTGGATAATAGACAGCAATTTCTCATATTTGTAAAATATCACATTACTAGAATGAAAGGCAAAATTAATGCAGTAAGATTTTGTCAGTATTTTCTACAACTAATATTAAGTAGTAGGCTGCCCCTTACATCAGAAGGTGAATGGTTTGGAACTTCTTCTGCAAAACCAAAACATCCATTGTAATAATAAAAGCCCTTGTATTATTTCAACTGGTATTTCTTAGTAATGTAACAATTGAAAAATTATAATAGTAAGCAAACTATTCAGAATGAGATACAGAAATTTCTGAAAGGTGAGATCTAAAAGTCCAAATTGCATAACACATTCACTGTATATTCTCATCACCTTACAATGAGATGCCAATACCTTCCAATGTAACTCCTACTATTAGGTGAACAGTTTAATCTAATTGTGTCGCTAAGTGAACCTGCATGTTTGTTCCTAGTCTCTTTCTTTAACTCAATTGTTACACTATTTTCTTGAGTCCAATATTAACACAACCACTTACCTGAATCTATGTATGCAACACAGACATACATTGCCTCAATTCCCCTTCCACGCAGGTGTTGTGGACCCAATGTGCAGACAGTAGCTAGCAGACAGATGGCAGGTATAAGATCATTCAGAATCTGCTTCAAGTACAGAGAGTCACTTTCCCTGAGGTCATGTCCTTTGGCAACTGAGCAAATGCACTGAGTACCTGAGGATAACTCTGAGAAGCAATATTCCTTCCTAAACTGCTCAATCCTTCACCTTTCTTTCATAGATGTCAATCTATAAGTACCCCAAATTCCACTTCAGAGTCTGTTCCCAGCACCTCAGCTTATACCAAAGCTTTAATCAGTGCCCTTCTATGCACTCTGGACCTATGACAAGAAAACTAGTACTTGACCATGTCCTCTACTTGTGCCAGACACTGCAGTCTCTGATTCTGGCATCTCCTTGAAAACTTATAATAAATCACTCCTTTCAGAAAAGTCTCTAACTTTGGTACAATCAGCAACCTAATGACATTCTTAAAATTAAATAATTATACACATGGTGAACACAAATTTCAACACTGAATTAGTAACTGGAATAAGTAATCATTTTTTATATTTTTATTTTGATAAGATCATAGGTTCACAGGAAGCCATCATAGTATCTTGGATACATATTACACAGCTTCCCTGAATGATAACATCTTGTATTACTACAATTCATGTCAAACCAAGAAACTGACATTGATACAAACCATTGATTTTAGATTTTACTAGCTTTACCTGTATTCGAATTACATGTTTGTGTATTTATATAATTGCAGGAAACTTTAATTCTGGTATAGATTTATGTGATAACCACAGGAATAAAGATATAAAACCATTCTAGTATAAAAATTTCTTGTGATACCCTTTAGTGTCACAGTAACCATACTGCCAGCTCTGCTCCTTGACCTGTTTAAGCTACTAATCTGTTCTCCATTTCTATTATTTTCTCATTTATGTACCTGTATATTCCACAAAAGGAATGTCAACATTATGCATTGCAAACATGTACAAAAGGAAAAAAAAGGAAGACTATCAAGGGATGAGTGGAGGGAAAGAGAGAGAAGAGAAAGAGGATGAAAAAAGGAATTAAGATGTGTATGTAGATGTACCAACTTCTCACAAGGAATGTAAACATTATGCACTACACACATGAACTAATAAACTAAAATGATTTTTAAAAAGAGAATTATATTAAAAATCATCATGGATATAACTCAGCAGCATAAGCACTTACTTGGAAAACACAAGGTCCTGAGTTCGATTTCTGATACAAACACAATCATGCAGCATATCACCTTTTAAGAGTAGTTTTGTTCCTTGAGATTCTTCCAAGGCATTGCCTATGCCATTAGGTACGTTCCACGGAGAAGATGGACCACAACTTGTTCAATTATTTATCTACTAAAAGACAACGGAATTACTTGCAGATTGGGGTTATTAAGATAAATATATTCTGAACATTCACATACAGATTGTAGTGTGGAGATATATTTTTGTGTCTGTGGAATAAATGGTCAATAATGCATTTGCCATGTCATGTGGTAAACACAAATTTAGCTTTGTAATAGACTGTCACATTTTTTACCAGAGTGGCTTTACCATTTTACATTTGTACCAGGTCTACCCAAGTGATCCAATTTTTCTACACCATCACTGGGATCTGCAGTTACCACTATTTTTTATCTGAGGCATTCTGACAAGAAATATGATAACTCATTGTTTTAATTTGTCTTTTCCTAGTAGCTAATGGTATTAAGCATCTTTTTATGTGCTTATATGCAAAATGTACATCCTCTTTACTAAACTGTCTATTCATGTTTTTCCCCATTTCCTAATTAGATGATTTAGTTCTTTTAAAGTTGAGTTTTGAAACTTATTTCTGAATTCTAGATATAAGTTCTTGTCAGGTATATAATTTGCAAATATTTTCTCCACACCTATTACTTATATTCTCATCTTCACAAAGTTTTTGGCAGAGCAAGAGCTTTAAATTTTGATAAGGTTCAACTCACCATTTTTCCTATTATAGATTATACTTTTGGTATCAAGTCTGAGTAACATTTTTTCATTATGACTTTCAAATTTTCATAAGAATTGTATTTTATTCTATTTCTTAGAAACACATGAACATGGCAAAAAAATTCAGTCAAAGAAAATGTAACATCAATGTGTGTTTTTAAAGAGCAATTACAAATGATCTTTAAAATTAAACAGCAGCAAGTTTCAGTTAACAAAATAATTGAGAAAGACTGCCATGATGTATAATAATGAATATAATAAAATATTTTATTGCAGAATATTTGATATAATTGATTTCCTCTCAATTCAATGAGATTCACGGCTAATTTATAACAGGAATAACTCAATACATCTTTTAAATGAATATTAATTCAACTAGTACTTTGTGAAATTACTAGATTTTTGTGCATACCTCTCATTCACTTTAATTCAAACTCCTTAATGATGCAGATTTATATGGGCTCTTAAACCAGTGATATTTCTTCTATATTGTAGTAATTTCCCCAGAAGATACACAGTTGTAAGTTTTAATTTTTTTCTCTAAGTCAATTCTTAATTAATTAATAGCAAAGAAATGACATACAGTTTACAATGGAAAAAGATCAGTGGTAGGTGTCAAATGATGGACTAATTGGCAACAAAGACAGCTCATATCTTATATATTTAATAAGCTGTTGAAATGTAGATATTATCAACAGCCAATTTAGCCAAGATAAAGTTGAAATGAATGATGACTTCAAGAAAAGCATTAATAATGCTAGGCAATATAATTAGACAATAGAATAAAAATAAAACTGAATACAGATTTATATAAAATAATATTTAATGGTAGGAAATTTTAAAACTAGTTATGATAGATACACAGCATTCTAAATCAATTCTAATTACTCAAGAAGAGAGACATCATTATGAGTAAATCATCAAAACTGTGAGAGTTGTTCTTAAAAGTGAGTGAGACCTTTGATGATGCAATAAAAAATAATAATGTGGAAGACATTAACTATATTGCCATAGGAAAATTTAAAATAAAATATTTTTACCTGCCAAAGACTACCTAATTTCTGCAAGATTGAATAAGAATATACATTTTTAAAATAGCTAAAAGAATGTTCTAAAAATAGTATTTAATAAATATTTCACAATATCCTTGCTAACAAAGCTCTCAAACTATTTGCAAATAAATTAATTTTGTATAGAAAAATGCTTCAAGGAGTTTCTGCAAGCAACTGCAACCACATCATGTAAATCTGGCAACTGTGAAGTAGACACATTTAACCATGCAGACTAGAGAAACACAGAAAGTCAATTCATAAGCACTGACAAAGAGATACAAGGATGAGACATACGAATAGAAAGTGGGTGATTAAAGGTTATAAATACCTTATTCCTAAGGTTTGATTGTATTTTTCTTTTAAGTTTTGTGGTATGTTCTTCTATCCTTAAAATGACTTTCTTTCTTTTTCTTTATTTCTCTCTCTCTCTCTCTCTCTCTCTTTCCTTTCTTCCTTCCTGCCTTTCTTCCTTCCTTCCTTCCTTCTTTTCTTCCTGAAAAATGATGATGTCCAGCTATGATAATCAGCAGGTCCTACTTCTGTAAATAATTTAAAAACCAAAGATGAAATGAAACAGACATTGGTTAATAGGAAGCGCTGGACTGTGATCCCTGAGACAATGGAAACAAAACAGTTAATCCCAAGGAATGCCTGAGTTCCCTACTTGAACTGATTTTCCAGGTCACAGCACAGTGAGGGGAACTAAAACAAAGACCACAGTGCTGGGGAGTTTAAAGGACAGAGTTTAGAGTTTGAAGAGGTCACACTGGCTAGAATTTTGAAATCAATGTACCAACCAGAGAGGAGAGGAAGTTCTTTCTGAGAAAAAGAATGATGGGGAACTTCAAAAAGAGTTCCCTTGAGTCCTTGGCTGGGGATTAATTTGTACAAGCATACACAAGGGAACTGGTTTACAAGTGAGACCAGGAAAAGAAACACTAGAAAATAAAAAGTAGATCAATCCTTCAAGATCGCATTGTTTCATAAATGGGTTCTATTCTCAGCCAGAGCAAGTTCCCTTATACATGGAGCATGTGGTAGAGTCTCCACAAGGTGTTGCTTCCATAATCGGAACATATCAGCCTAAGCTAAAGGATACCTGTATCCTTGCTAACAAAGCTTGAAAAGAAACTTCCAAAGATAAAATTAAGTTCAGTCAATTTAACAGTATCCCAGAAATGATCTCTCAAACATTTAGAGAATTTCTTCCCCTAAAAAAATCCACCAAATAAAATAAAATTCATATGTGATACAATCCAATCAAAAATCACTAAACTTATAAAGTAGTGAGAAATATTATCTATAACAAAGATAGAAAAATCAATTATTAGAAATATTAAAATGGCAAAGATAATAGAATTAATTAAAAGACTATTAAAATAGCTACAATAAATATACTCTGTGTTAAAAATGGTAGAAGAAAGAATGGACATGAGGAGAACAGAATAGGAGATTTAAAAAATAACATTTTCTAAGGATGAGAAAGTACACACAACAAAAATTATATCAAATAATATTAAGAGTAGACTAAGCCTTCTATAGGTTAGCTAAGCTGAAAACGCAACAATATAAACTGTAAAAAATGAAACACAGAGAATGAGTGAAATGAAAATGAAAACAGCATGATTGATTGTGGGAAAAGAGCAAAAACTCTAATACAAGAATAACTCAAGTCTTGAAAAGGTAAGAGGACAGAAAAATATGTTTAAAATAATAATGACAGAAAAGATTCAAGTTTGATGAAAATTATAAATCTAAGAAGCTCAACAAACTGAACTAGGAGAAGAGTGAAAAGAAACTATACAACAGCTTATACCAATATTAATGTAAACTAGGGGAAATACTTAATGGCAGCCAGAGAAACAAAAGAAACTTCATGTAAAAATGCAGAAAAGAATATAGCAGACTTTGCAAACAAAAAGCACTTTTACAATACAAAAAGAAAATAATTTGTTGACCTAAAATTTTATACCCAATGAAAATACCTTTTAAAATCAGACATATTCAAACTTACAAAAGCTTCAAGAATTCACTCCAGTAGACTGAAGCTACAGGAAAGTTTAAAGAAGTCCTTAAGACACAAGGAAAATTAAACTAGGTAGGAATGTGGAACTTCTCAAAGAAATAAAGATCACAAAAGAGAAATAAATGAAAAAAGATATTGTATTATGGGGCTTATAAAGTTGTAAGTAAAATTTATAACCACAATGTAGCACAAAGGCAGGGTAAAACAAGATGGACATAAAAGTTTCTCACATGAAAAGTGAAATAATATCATAATATTTAATACATACCATGGCAAACTAGAAGTATAAATATAAATCTATAATAATTATATAAATATAAAATAAAATATAACTAACATGTTAAGAGATAAAATAGAAGTATTGTGAAAAATTAATCTGACAAGAAAAAAAGAGAAGAAAGGGGACAAAGAGAAGATAGGATAAATATACCATGTACTGTAATAAAATGACACATTAAATCTAACTATAGAAATGTTGATACAATGCAATTAAACAGTGATATGGTAATGATGATTTCATTGATACATTTGTAGTTCAAAATTGATCCAATTGTATACTCTAAATAAGTACAGTTTAGTTTGTTTCAATTATACCTAGTAAATTTGTAAAATAACCAATGAACATTAAAAAGAAGAAAAGAATGTTGTCATTTAAAATACCCTAAAACGTAATTAGGCATGAATTTCAAAGATTCGAAGTAAAAGTCATATGTTGCTAAATTAGAGGAAAAATAAATATGGCAAAATTTTTAGACTCATACTTCTAAAAGGAATCCAACTGATAGATATAGATTAAAATGTCTTAAAAGTGATACAGAAACAATATGCCATGAAAACATTGATTACAAAGTAACAAAAATGGCCCTATTTATGTCAGACAAAATAGATTTAAAAACAACAAAACAAAGATGTGGGGAAAATGAACCCTTATAAACTATTAATGGGACTGTAAATAATAAGTGCAGCCTATATGGAAATTAATATGGATGTTTCTCAACATATAGGACTCCCATAAGCTACAGCTGTCCCATTCGGGGGTATATACCTCAAAAAAATAAAGTCTGAATGCAAAAGAGATAGCTACATACTCATGTTTATTGCAACACTATTCACAACAGTCAAGTTATGGAATCAGTTTAAGTACCTGTCAACAGATGAGTGGATAAAGTGAAGCATATATATATATATATATATGGTATTCATCCAAAATGAACAAAATAATGTCACTTGTAAGAAAATGGATGCAACTAAAAAGTATCATATTAAGTGAAATAAGCCAGAAATAGGCAAGTATTACAAGTTTTCTTCTATATGTAGAAACCAGAAAAGAAAAAGACAGTCTGCAAGTAGAACAGAGACTATCAGGGAAGGAAAAAGGTACAGATGGTAGGAGGGTCAGAGATTATGATAGGGAAAGCATGTACAGTGAAGGAATTAAATAAAATTTTCACAGAAAAACCCATGAATTTGTACAATGAATATGCCTTAAAGTAGACTTCAGAAGGAGTGTTACCAGGGAAAGTTGCAATTCGCATTAACAGTGGCGTCAACATATCTTCAGTCATTAACAATCATATATGTGTTTGCACTTAGTGACAGAGATTCAAAGTATTTGCAACAAAATCTGTTAAAAAACTGAAGTAAAAATCGAAAAAATCATACTATAGTCAGGTTTCAGTATCCTATTCTCAATCATCAATAAACAAATTGGAGAAAATATCACTGTTATTATAGAATACTTGAACATTATTAAGCAACTTGACAAAGCATACTTACTGAGTATGCTACCAAACTGCATGTTCATGTGCACATGAAAGAACTACAAAGGCACATTTTATGCCATGAAACAAGACAAAAAAATTTAAAAGCCTGAAAATATGCAAAGTATGTTATTTGACCATACTAACATAAATTATAAATCCACAAAAATTTATACCTATGAAACCCTCAAATATTTTAATTTAAACGCCACACAGCTAAGTCACAGTAAATTAGAAAATATTCTAACTCCACAAAATGGAAATATAACATAAAATTTGTGAAATATAGATAGAACAGTGCTTTAAGGAAAGTTTTAGCCATAAAATATATACTCTGAAAAAATAAGAAATCAATTTAATGATCTAAACTTCTAAAACAAATTAAGCTCAAGTAAGCAGCAGAAATGGCATAATAAAGATATGAGTGGAGGTTAATAAAATAGAAAACCATTAGAGAATATCAAAAATTGCTGAAAGATATAAATAACCAGCATTGTTAATGAAAGAAGGTTTTACTTTATATATCATAGGCATCAAAAGAGTAAAAGGATAATTTTATAAAATATGTTAACTAACCGTGGTGGATTAACAACTGGTGGTCAACTTGTAACACCAGCTGAACTGAATCAGCATGGTGCTGAGTATGGATGGCCCACCTGAGGACTGCTGCCAGCATAAAAGGAAGAACTGGAAAGGAAGAAGGGTGTTGGTGTTGGTTCTCCTATTGCCTTTGGTTCTCTTGGAGAAGCTTGTCAAGCTGACTTCCCGATATGAACTTGGCTGTTATTGTCAGAGGAGCTCGGGACCTCGTTGCAACTGAGGATAGCTGTGGTATTTTTCAGGAGAGCTCTGGTCCTTACTTCGAGTGTCACTTCCTGGCTTCAGTGCAGAGATCTCATTCTACTGGCAGAGATCTTTTATCCCACAGGCACAAACTTTCTAGCTTCCACCCATTGCCGTGCAGTCCAGGCCCTCAGCTGATTCTGAGTCTTTAGTGTGTGGACAGATTTCCTGCACTTACACTTTTTTGTATTTGACTCTTTGGATGACTACTATAAAGCAGTACTATAAATTATGTGTCCGGTATTAAATCATTTTCCTTGCAAACCTTGACTACAACATTGACATAAATTAAGGTATTTCTTTGAATGACATAAAGCACTAAAATTTTCTCAAGTAAAATAGGTAAGCTGAATATTATTCTATTAATTATAGAAACTGAATTTGTAGTTTAAATTTTTCCTATAAAGAAAACAACAGACCTAGAGGGCCTTACTAAGTATGTGAAAAAAAAAAAAAAGTAAGTCAATACTACATGAACTCTTCCCAAAGTATAAGTAAATGCTTTTCAACTTAGACAAATGAAACAATTATTACCTATATATACGTTTTGGTTACTTTTCCCTCTTGCTGAGACAAAACACCTGACACCCAAACTTAGGGAAGGAAAGGTTTATTTAGCTTACAGTTTTTGGAGGTTTCAGTCTACAATCAGCTGGCTCCAAGGCAGGGTGGCATGGCACAGGAACAACACTTCAAGGCAGCAGCCGTGCCAGAGTAAAAGGGGCAAGAGGAAGCGTCTTCTCCTCCTTTGTATAGTACACAGGACACCCCCCCTCAGGGTGGGTGCAGCATCTACAAACATCCTTGCCTTCCTTTGCACAGGATGAGGATGTTTATAAAGTAAGACCCCTGGCTCCCTCGTGAGTCTCTCAGTTAAACTTTTGACCTTCTCAAATTGACACAATGGCCAGGTAACTGTTTGTGCTCTATACCCCAGGATGTAGAACTGCTGCCTTACTTAATTAAACTTCTAGACTTCTCAAGTTGACACAATGTATAAACCCTAACAATATAGCAAGCAGAAAAAGAAATTACATGAATGTCTACCTTTAGTATATTTATTCAGTATCTTAATGGAGATCCTAGTCAGAGCAGTAAGGCAAGAAAAGGAAATATAAGGAGTATAAATTTAAAAAAACAAATATATTCATATATGCAGATAATATCATCATGTTTATTGAAAAACCTACAGAATCCACAAAACAGATATGGAGATAATAAGTGAATTTATCAAAGTTACTAGATAAAAAACAATAAGTAAAAAATCAAGTGTATTTTTATATATAGGCTGAGTATTTCTATTCCAAAAATACAAATTTGCAATGTTCCAAAATCCTAAACTCTTTGAACACTGACACAAGTGGAAAATTCTTCACTCACCTGACCTCAGGTCACAGTGAAAAACTGGGCACACTAAAAATATTACCTTCAGGTTATATGTGCCAGGATTACATAAAACATAAGTGAATTGCTTTTTTAGGTCTGGACTCCATCCCTAAGATATCTCATCATGTATATATGAGTAATTCAAATTTTAAAACACTTCTGATCCTAAGCTTTTTGAATAAGTGATACTAAAATAGCAAAATATAAAAATAGCAAAATACAGAATTACATTAGGCAGTTTCTTAAAAAGTTATAAATCACATGCCATAAAACTCAGCCATTCCACTTTTAGTTATCCAAGAAAATTAGAAGCATATGTCTACAGAAAGATGTATACATAAATGTTCATGACAACTTTATTTATAATACTTATAAACTAAAAAGGACCCAATTCCATCAATGGGAAAAGAAGAAACAAATCTTAAAGAATCCGTGCAATATACTGCTACTTGGCAATGAAGTTAGAAAATGACTTATACATGCCGTGACATGAATGAATTTTGAATTAATTATGTTTGATGAAATAAGCCAACAGTGCTAATACTTGATTATTTAATTTACATTAATCCTAGAGCACATAAAATAATCTTTAATGGCAGAAAACAGGTTAATCATTGTCTAGGAAAAAAAAAGGATCAACTACAAAGAACATGAATAAATTTAAAAGGTGGTAATAATGTTTCTCAATTGTGATGATGTTTCTTGATTGTGATGATGTTTTAATAAATGTATAATAATCCAAAACTGCTGAAACTGTGTACATTACATACATGCAGTTTTTTGCATCTCGATTATTATTCAATACATTTATGAAAATAATTGAAAGATAAAATAAAGTACTTCAGTTTAAAATAGCATTAAAATACAAAATATTCAGGAATGACTTTAATAAATGCATTTAATACCTTTATGCAAAAATAATAAAATATTATTAAAAGAGATTAAAAATATCTTAAATAATTATATTTTCATGCATCACAAAAATCATTATTAATTGCTATAGCAATTTTTCCCAAATTAATCTGTATCTTCAATGTAATCCCATTCAAAATCCAATAGATTTGTTCTTTCAGAAATTTGCAAATCAATACCAAAATGTACATGGAAATGCAAAAGACATAAAATGTCAAAAACAATTTTACAAAGAAAAAAATAAGATGAATGATAAACACTACCTGGCTTATAAGACATCTTATAATGATTTTAAGACATTATTTAATCAAAATATTGCTATAAAATAGAACACAAATCCAGCAATAGGCCCACACATATTATCTATCGATATTTGATAAACGTGATAAGATAATTCAATGTGGAGAATTGAATTCTAATGTGGTAGGACAAAAGGAAATTGTGAGTTAATATGAAAAAAAAGAGCATAACCCTGAACCTTTACTTTTATACACAAAAAATTAACTTGAAATGGGTCGTAGACTGAAATATAAAAGCAACAACTACAAAGTTTCTAGAAGAAAACAGAATCATTTCACCTTATGATTACATAAATAAGATTCAAATCTTATTTAAATAAGATTACAATCTTATTTAAATAAGATTACATAAATAAGATTCAAAAAGTCCAGATATAAAAAAGTTAATAAATCATACATTCTTAACATTTAAAACTCTTCAAACAGCAGTAAGACTACACACGTGCAAGTTGTATCTTACTCCAGATCTACAAAACAGAATCCCCAGGTATTGATTTCCACATGTCACTCTGAGTCAATGAGAATTACTGTTTATATTCTCAAAAATAAGAACTGGGGAATTTCATTAAACTATAAGACAGCCTTCTTAAAGGCTCAGTGAATAGTCATAAGGAGAAACAGAAGACAAATTGTTTGCTACAGAAAATAAAAAACTTAGATCAAAAAACAAAAGATTAAGAAGTAGAGTAATGTTGATCCATAAGGATTCCAACTATGGCTAGGGAAATTTCTAATGTTTGTTAAGATAACTTTGCTTTCAATAGATAATATGATCTAACCACAAGAAGATAATTTTGGGAACTGAAACTATTCTTCTATAGAATTATACTTGAAGCCCACAATAGCAGCAAAAACATTCATTTACTGGGAAACACCTACTCACAAGTTGTGTGTCTAGAAAATTTCGGTACAAGTACAACCTATAATCTTTATCCTCTTCTTATGTTGCATTATGTTAATATAAAATTAAGAAACTATAGCACTATAGTTTTCTGTCAGTCAACTTAAAAGCACACAATATAAAGCAAGAAGCAAGATGAAAAATAATTTTAAAATTATTTGAATTTATAAATATCAGAAACAAAATCTTGCCGGACACAGTGTCACATGCCAGTAATCCCAGCACTTGGGAGGCAGGAGGATTGTTGAGATTCTGAGGCCAGCCTAGGCTACATAGTAAGTGCAAGGCCAATCTGACCCTGTCTCAAAAAAAAAAAAAAAAAAAAAAAAAAAAAAAAAAAAAAAAAAAAAAAAAAAAAAAAAAAAAAAAAAAAAAAAAAAAAAAAAAAAAAAAAAAAAAAAAAAAAAAAAAAAAAAAAAAAAAAAAAAAAGGAAGAAAGAAAAAGAAAAAAGAATCCCAAAAAACAGAAACAAAATTTGAGCATGTTCCAAGAGCTGCTTCATATCTAAATAATGCTTATCATATGGAGTATAAAAATCTAGATAATAACAACTTTAGAAGCCATGATAAGAATGAAACAGCTGAGGGTTTATTTATACTGTATATACTGATTTCCCCAACTGAATTTTAGAAATTGGGATGTATACATCTGAAGGAATATCACAAAGCAGGCACTCTAAATAATAACTATATTATTATTATTACAAAAGCAAAGCAAATTTATTTTAGAAAATAGAACTAAACATGCACATACAATTATTCAGACAATTATTCATAGTTCAACCACCTAAGCATAATTATAATTGACAGTTGGAAATCAATTATTTATATAATGGCAAATCCATACTACCAAAATGGAAGCATCCAGTACATATTGTTTGTGTTCCTGAAAAAGTACATAAATCCATAATATATGACTATCTCCACTGTTCCAGCCTTTATGCAGTTTGAAACTCAGCAAGTCTTAATTAAAAATGTAAGCCCAGAGGAATACATTAAATTCCTGAACAAAAGGAGATTTCACATTCACCAAATTCTTTTGTCCGTAGTTTGGTAACCTGATTCATCTCATTGCAACAATTATAATTGTGTCACCATTGGCTTTTCACTTTGTACTCTAAACGTAGGGGTATTAGTTTTATAAAAATGGCTTACTTGTACTTTATCCACCATTATCTCCAATAGAAACTTAAATTTTCCATTAAATTGCAAAACAGATTATTAATTAATACGGAGATTAAAGGATCACAAATTATGACCCTTATGGAGATTATTAGGATTCCTCTACTTTTTCATGAGTCTTTGTCCTCAAACTGCAACAATAACTTTGTCGCATTTTTTAAAAAGCTATGCAAAAAGGAATTATTACTGTTGCTCATACTTGATCTCCTTTTTCCATGACTACAGGGATCCAAATTATTAATTTTTTATTGGATTTGTCATTGAAAGTGTTGCCAACATGGAATTGGAAAGAGAAAACAATCCCACTCTGAACATAGAGCACAAATCCTCAAATTAGCCCTAATAATTAAAGCATCTTGTGAAGGGCTTCAATGACAGGATAAACTCATCTGTCCCTAGCACAGACCCATATCAATTACCCTGGGCATGGTGTGATGCTGCACAACAAAGGAAATCAAAATACAGAGGCTGACAATCCAGACAAAGCCTGACATTGGTCAAAGCAGCCTCTCGAGTGTGATCTTTAAGCTAAGTGCTTTTAAATAAGTTTAAATACCAACAGGGGGTTAATTTCAAATCAATTTGATTCTATTCCTGAATTAATGCTTTTTAAAATCTGCTTTTATAATTTCTGCTTATCAAGGATTGCCCTTCTGGTATAAAAACTGAGCCAAGACTCAGTTATCAAATACTATGAAGGATTCTGTTAATTAGATAGTTTATCTGTGAGGAGTTGTTGACATTGAGATGATGTGTGTAAAATAACTTTAAAATATTCTGCGGGGCACTAACGTGGTGGCTCAAAGAATTATTCTTCCATTTTTCAGACTCTGCTTAGAGTCAAGCAAGAATCTCTTAGTAAAAATTAATGTAATGCTCGTAGCATATTTCTTAAACATAGAATCATTCATATCTCAAAATTATACATATGAAAGAATAAATCTTCAAGTGTTCTTTATTAGACTGCTGTAGACCATTCTAACTAATCCAGCCTCCTTCCCATACTGGATGGTCTTTAACTGCTCAGTACTGACTGCCAGGAAATTCATCACTGCTGTTATTAAACACAATTCTCAGGGTTTGCTCTTTTCGTAGTGTTTCTTATAAAAGCTTTTTTGGTGATTTTTCCTCTGGCTTCTCTTTATACCTCCATATAGGGCAACCCAGGAGAAATCTCAGAAATGGAAATATTTTTTCCCATGTAGGTAAATTAAAACTCCAGCTGTTAAGGGTTTTTCTCTCTGTCAGTTTTCTTTGTCAAGTTATGGTCTGTAAAGGTAGAGGCCAAGAACAACCCACAGGAAATGGCTTGGAGCCACAGAACAAACTGGTATCATTTTATTTTCTAGAGGAAAAAATATTGGGCACCAATCTTTAACATTAGGAAAGCCGCTAATTAATTTTCCCATAAATTCTTAAAAAGAACAAATCATTCTCTATTTTCTCTTTGGTTTTTATTTAAGCTCCCACTTAAATACTGATTTTACTTACAAATTTGTTTCATTAAATTTTTCTATCTACTTTTCTCAGTCATATAAGAGATATGGTACACTGAAGTAATAATGTCTCATAAAATCTATAGTTTTAAGGTCTCACTGCTTAATTAATAACCTTAATATTTTAACCAGCAGGTACATTACTTAGAAAAATGAATGTCTCTTTCAAGATGGTGAAGTTCTTTGCTAAAATCACCAAACTAAGTTCATACCATATAGTTGCTACTATCTGTGTGGCTCAGGCAACTTGACTGCCTAGGTCTTGGGGTGCATATTTGTAAATAAGGAGAATAGAATTCATGAGCATTCTTTCCATTTCTAATACTGTACTATGATTCTCCTTGTATTGGGTGATATGCTATGTACCCCCAAGTCCTCATACTTTTGATGGGGCTCTAGTGTTTGTGTTCAGTTTGTTGTCTACCATAGGGGTTGGTGGTATGGGCGCTGCACACGCCCAGGCGTGGCGCTGAGACACAGTGTAAGGGAAGGCGGGTCTTCGTCTTGTGCTTCCAAGCTTCTGTCCTCTCTCTCTCTCTCTCTCTCTCTCTCTCTCTGTCTCTGTCTCTGTCTCTCTCTCTGTCTCTCTGTCTCTTTCTCTCTCTCTCTCTCTCTCTCGCCAGTGTGCTTTGCTGCTTGTGGCCACCATGAATGGCAGCCCTGCCATGGCACACTATCTTGGGGCCAACTAAGTAAGGACTGAAACTCCTGAGAAACTGTAAGAAATTAACCTTTCCTTCCCTAATTTTGGGCATCAGGTATTTTGTCTCAGCAACGAACGAAAAGTAACTAAGACACACCTCCTTGAAAGAAATTATTCTTATGAAACTATAAAAACGAAGTTAACAAAAGGAAATATATGGCAAGCAGCCATCCTAAACTGTTTGTTCATTGTCATCAAAGGCAAATTTAAAGTAAATCATAAACAGAGAAAGGAAAAGACTGGGGTCCAGGTAAAAGGAAAGAACACTGGACAAAGACTGGGGACTTAGTGTTGGGCAAGTTACTAACAACTCAGTAATTATGAAAAAGTTAAGAAATCGAAACTTCTGAAGAAAGACTAAAATTGAAACAGTAACTGTTTGATTACCTTCATCTCGTTCAGTATTAAAATGCCATGATTCTCTAAAATCCTCTAAAAGTCATAGAGGAGGATGCCTGGAAATGCATTATAGACAATAAACTCTACTTTTTCATTCATGATTGGGGGGATGTTGTTCAAGAACACCCTGTGTCAAACCATCAGCTCAGAAGTAAAACACCCTTGAAGACACTAAACATATGTTATAATTACATGGAACTTTCTGGATCTATAATATGTTAGTGCCCATAATGGCAGTCTCCTTTGCACCTATGTTGAGAGTTAATGGTTTTAAAGGAAATTGTCCTATATATTTCTTTTGTTACTCTCTTTGATTTATTTTGTCCATTTCTTGAACTTTCTTGACCCAGAATATACTGAAATATCTAAGGAAAAACAATCCACTATAAAAAATATAAAGCCTAGTGGTGTTTCTCAGTTATGGGAAGTATTTCTTCTCTTTCTGAAAACTGTTCTAGATCTTCTATGGCCTCTATCGTAACTGAATTTTTTCAACATAGTATCTACAAGCTTGCAATACTCATGTATCTAGCCTTTTGGCAAAAGAAATATTTTCATTAATATTTTTTGAGCTTGTTCCAGTTAAGAATATTGAAAGAACCAGTTCTCAAAGGGAATACACATTGCCTGAAAAGGTAGTAAGGATAATATTTTCCAGATTTCAATGATTTAGCAATTGAAAATACAAAAAGTAGAGGGTCTTTTTTCTCCTAAAACATCAAATAGTGGACACTTCCCAAGGTAAGACTGCAAAAGCAGATAGTAGAATTATTCATTCCAGATAACCTGTTCTTCTCCTTCTTTTCTGCCTCCTTAGAACCCAGCCAGAAGCTTGTTCATTTCCTTCAGAACATTGTCCCTCCCCTAGGCTGGGCTTCCATTTTTGAAATCATTACTTTGGAGAAGTATCATGTCTCAATAGCCTTTGCTTTAAACCACAATATAAAATATGGGCTCTGTTTCCAATTTCTTCATGGCCCCAATAATGCTACCTGGGCCAAATCCTCTTAAAACAGCCTTTCTTGATCCAGTGCTTTGGTTTTCATTTCATTAGTAGAAAATAAATGGCAACATCTGAATGCATTTATATATGCATTATTAATCTAGGACATGTAATTCATAGATAGAGTTTTCAATGAGTAAGTAAGAAATCTGCACTTGTAATTTTCATTCATAGAGTTCTTGGATCATAGGAACAAACTAACTTCTCTTAGCCTTCTACATAACCATTCCACTTTGAAATTGGAACTCAGAAGAGAACTTAAGGGAATTTTCTTAGGCCATAGTCCAAGAGTAAAGAATAACATTTTTTGTTTAACATAAATCCTTCATTTTAAATTTTCTCAAACTAAAAGATGTACATTGTCAATCTCTTAAATATGTGTAGCACTCGCTGAGCATGGGGAAAATTTTCAAGATACTCATAATATGAAAATAAATCACAATTTAAACTATACTTTAAAGCCTAAAAGGCCCAGAAATCTCAATACTTTCTTCAAAATAAGCTCTCATATTGTTTCCATGTTGTACTTCCAGTATTTTGTACATAATAGAGATTGCAAATGTCTGTTGACTAGATGATGAAGTACTATCAGTAGTTTGGGATAAGATAGCACTAAAAAGATGGGGAATTGAGTAAAGTGGATTGCCTGTAGAAACAGTACAAAGAAAAAATGAAAGGAATTGGAAATAGGCTATGAAAAATGTGCTGAAGAATGTGGGAACTAAGAAGAATTTCTTACTTTCTGACTTAGAAGTCCAGATGATCCCATTTAGTGAGACAGAAAACAGAAGGTATATGGCTAATGAGTTCCAGATTGTATTTTTTAAATCAAAAATGTCATGGAACACCAAAAGAGAGTTATTTGGTAACAAGTGGGATATACATATTGGAACTAAACAAAGACATTTGTGACTTGGAGGTCAACATCGTGTGTAAGATAACTGTTATGTCAGTGAATAAGATTACCACTGTGATTGTCAATTTAATGTGTGAAATTCACTGGACTAAAGGATACCCAACTGAGAAAACATTATCTCTGGGTATGTTTGTGAAGATGTTTCAGGAAGACAGTGACATTTGAATCAGTAGACTAAGTAAGATAGATAAACTCTCAGCAATGCCCACCAACTGCTTGGGACCAGAATAGCACAAAAAGGCAAATGAAGTGCAAATTCACTCATTGGGAGCTGAGAAATTCATCTCTTTTCCTTGGACATGAGAATTCTAAGTTCTCAGACCTTGGGATCCAAAAATTGGTGCCTGTAGTCCTATATATACTCAGTTCTTCGTTCTTCTACTGAAAGTCACACAACTGATTCCCATAATTCTCAAGTCTTCTGATTCAGACTAAATTATATCACTGGCTTCTCTATCTTCATCTTGCAGATGGCATAGTGTGGGAATTCTTCACCTCCATTATCAAAATAAATTCTTTCATCTATCTGTCTGTCTATCCATCCATCCATCCATTTATCTGCCTATCTATCATCTACCTATTTATGTATATTGGAGAAATCTGATTAATACACACAAAGAATTTTACAGGCATGCACCAACATACATGGCTAGTTATCTTTCCATTTATTTGTATTTTTTGTAATCAATATTTTGTAGTTTTCAATATACTAATCTTTCACTTTGTCAAAATTTTCCAAAGTATTTTATTCTTAATAGCAATATCATAAGTGCATTGTTTTCTTGATTTCTTTTTCAGATAGATAACTGTTGGCATAAAGAAATGCAACTCATTTTGTAGGCTGGTTTGGGTATCTTGATACTTTACTGAGTTGCTTTACTTATGCTAACAGTTTTTAATTGTTTCTTGAATATTTAAGAGTTTCTAGCATATGAGACCACATCATTTTCAGATAGAAATTTTATTTTTCCTTTTACAATTTGGATGCTTTTATTTCTTTGTATTATCTAATTGCTTTTGCTAGTACTTCTAGTACTGCGTTGACTAAAAGTGGTAAAAGTTGGCATCCTTACCTTATGTTGGATCTTAGAGCAAAAACCTTCATTTTTCCTTTTGGTATGATATTAACTGTCAGTTTTTCATAAATAGCCTTTATAATACTGAGGAAACTTCCTTTTACACCTATTTTCCTTCTATACTGAAAACACACGTAAAGATTTTTATCATGGAAGGATACTGAATTTGCCAAATTCTTTTGCGGCATTTGTTGTAATGATCATGTGGTTTTTATCCTTCATTGCCAATGTGGTATATCACACTGACTTGTTTGCATGTCTGGTATGTATGTTTTTAAAGAGTCAGGAGGGTTTTTAAATTTTACTTTGTGAAGGACATTAAAAGTATAATAAACATTATCATCATTATCCATAGAAAAAGTAGAAGACAAATAACAATCTCAAAATGAAGGATGATCTTTCCAAACAATTAAGTAAAATATAGAAAAGATTCATTACAAAATGACTTTATTATGAAATGATACCATCAGAATATGAATATTGGGAAAGCACTGGTACCATTGAAGAAAGGAGACTGAAAGCAACCATCTAGGAAATGTTTGTCTATTAGTGTTCATCACAAAAGGTCCACAAAGGAGAATGAAAAGAGAGACACAAAAAGTAGGAAATAAAACTAAGGAGAAATGGTATTCTGATGCCAGGGAAAGAAAATATTTCAAGATGAATATTGTCAAAAGCTCAAATGCTAATGAAATATTCAATGGATCGATTTACAAAGAGTTCACTAATGTCCTATGTAAAAATAGTTTCACAGTGAAATAATGTGATCTGACAATTTCACCTCAGGAATGACTGAAGCAATACTATAAACATTTTGTGTCTTTTAATTCAGGCCAAGAACTATTTATTGAATCTTTAGAGTACCCACATTGATTTAATAGATCCCCTAATAGGGTAAAATCAGTAATTTACATCCTCCCTTCAAAATATTTGTACTATCAGAGGAGGGTAAGAAAAAAGAACAAACATCTACGGAATATCTTCAACAAAGGTACACACTGGCCTATAACATGAAAAGAGACCTAACATTATTAGCCACTCAGAAAATCCAAACCACAAGTTATCACTTCACACCTATTAAGACAGCTAGAATTAAACACATGTATGCATAAGCATACGGACACACACACACACACACACACACACACACACCAATGCCCAGATACTTGCACAGAAAATATAACAAGTGTTGGTAAAATGTGGAGAAATGGAATTTAAAGTACCCTTGTTGCTGGATCTGAAGAGAGAAATCCACTAACCTAGGAGGTTTGGAAGCAGATCCTTTCCCAGGTGACCTTCCGATGAGAAACCAACAATATACACACAGTGACTGCAGCTTTTTGAGAATGAAAGCTAAGGAAGCAGTTAAGCCATACACAGACTCCTGGCCCACAGAACATGAGAGATATAATAGATGCAATTAAGTCTGCAATGATTTGTTATATAGTATGAGAAAAACAATACAACTTTGAAGAAGCACTATATAAAGTGGGTAAGTCACATAGCCATGTGAACAAGAACTACATTAACCAAGTAGGTATATATGATCTCATTTACCCCTTTTCCAGGGAAAAGAAAACCATATGAAACTTGTCACTTGTTAATAATTAGACAGCTTAGACATAGGTGTATCTATATATTATTTCAATGTTATAAAGTCAAATTAGAGAAGTAATATGTCATGACATCTAAGTGGGCAATTTAATCAATGTTAGGAAAGCTACTAAACCCCCAATTTTCCTTGACCTTAAAAAAGAAATAAGACCTTTGTCATTTTAGCCTAAGTCTTTGAATCCTGAGCAGTATTCCTGAGAACAAGGACATTTTAAACTATTATCGATCATTTTCACATAATAAGAATGAAATTTTACATGAAGAGTGGAGAACATAATGAGAACTCCACTAGTCTAGCTATCTTAGCCATTGAAAACCCAGTTTTCTAAAGCCACAAAAAATCAACCAGGTTTTCAGACCTGGATGTTAAACCATTCATTTCAATATTAGCATATCTTCTTATACCATTGCCCTCGTTGTGTTTCCTAGTTATGTCTCTACCTTCCAGTTGATGCGTTACTTTTCAACTTTCCACCTTTAAGGATGACTGCTATTGCTCTTATCTTTGCTACAGCTGATTCTGATACTCTAGAGATGGCTGTCTAAGACCTTCTAGAATATGTCCTAGTGGTAGTGAAGGCATCAAGACAGCATCTCACCTGGACAAAGCGCATCTTCACAAATAATATCCAGATACAGGCAACTAAGGCCAGAAGAAAATGATACTCAGGAACAAGGAGAAAAAGTTATGAAGACAACTTTGCCTAATTTACAATATGGTAAAATTTGGTGTGGCTGTTATTAATCTATTTACATAAATAAATATTTAGACCTTCTGGAATTTGAATAGTCTAATTTTCCTTGTAGATTCAACAGTGGGAAATAATTAGAATAGAAAATTCTCCTAATTCATTTCAACATTTATTAAATAACTTTTATGCAAAGCACTTGGCAAAAAACTCTTAGTTTCTCAAAATGAATATATTACGTGGTTTCTGCTGGATTACAGGGAGAGGATAATTTAAATAGGTATATTACAAGTGATAACAATTGTGGTATGACAGAACTATAAAGTAATAAAAGAGAAAGATAACATAGGAGTAGAATACTTGGGGAAAATTTCAGGAGGAAGGAATTGAGACACTTGGCCTATGAGCTACTTCCTCCTCATAAACATGAGAATGTCTCTATGAAAATAAATAAGGTAGTGATTCAGCAGAATATCTTTGCTAATATGCTACATGATAACTGGTATCCTGGAAAAAATACTAATGATGCAGAATGCTTCTGGTTTAGGATTACTTAATGTAAACAACACTACAGTCTATGGATTTATGATAAATTGTAGCATGTAGCATAAACTATACAAGTCTCTGAAGCGTAAAGTGAAGATATTTCCTAACTTAAGTGCTATCTACTGAGGAAGGTGACCTGTAATCGTGATAGACACCTCATCTATTATTCTGAGCTAAAAAGCATATGTTCAGAAAAACAAGAGTGAGGTAAGTCTTCTCTGATACCCTCATCTTTTCTCTGTCTTTCCTGTGTCTACTGAATATTTGTATCTTTGAAATTAGTTGCTAGGTTTGATAATGAATAAAATCTCTGATCTGTGTGAGCATGAACTTGGCAATCTGATCCTTAGTGTTAGCCCATTGTTTATAAAGGAAGTAGATTTGAAAAACGTTTTGAGAAGTGTGTGAGCTTTTAAAGGCAGAGTTGAAAAAATTTTATTTCAAGAAAACATAGGAAAAAATAAGAATGAATATAAGAAAGTAGAAAAATATAGTATATATTCAGGCCATAATACATCTAGTTCCACCACAGTACACAATATTTCTAAAAGAAAAATAATACAGATCAAAATGTAACTTGAGGGCGTTAGTTCTAGACTAAGGACTTTATAGCTACAGGAGATGAGGAGCCATTGAAGGTTTTTTATGAAGAGAATTATGGAATCACATTAGAATATCATATAGATTTCTCCAAAAGCTGTGTGAAGATTGTCTAGGAGCATAGATAACTTATCCAGATTGAAGCACAAAATAGTTTAGTTCCAGGAGTCTCAAAGGAGGTCCATGTACTTAGATGGATCTATTAGCCAAGTTAGTTATCCTTGAAGTTTCAGTTGTGATTTACTCGGTTTGTTTTAGCATTTAAAATGTTTTATATTCACTTTAGTGATAATTTTAAAATGCATATTCAGGACCAATTAGATAGCCACATTATAATTGAATATTACCACAAATTTCAATGCTTTTGCCTTCTTTCTGTTTGTTGTTGTTTTTGGACTAATTGAAACTATCATGGACCAATTAGGAAAAACTAATAGAAACTTCAATTGTGAATTTGTATTCATGCCTAAATAAAGGCAAACATTCTGTACTCATCTGAATTTCCTTGCATTGTGGGAAATTTTATTATCTCAAAGTACGCGGGAGTCCAAAAGTACATAAATGAGTATTTCTCTTTGTTTCTCCAAGGCTACTTCTATCCTTCCCCACTCTGTTCTGTGCCCATAACTTTTACTAAGAAGATTCCTTGCCCTCTGACTTCTTGCTGGATTGAGCAATTGGGAGTTTGCATCAGGAGACTGAAGAGTGAAAAGAATAAAGTCCAGACATTTATTTCTTTGGGTGCCTGCAAGTTGACTGTGCCCTCTTAATAAAGACAAGGCTTTTCTAAGTTTTTTGTTTTTGTTATGGTTGTTAACCTAAGCATCCCCCGTAAGACTCATTATTTTGCAGGCTTGATTGCCAGCTGATGGATTTTTGAAGTGATTCGATTATTAGGATTCCAGCTTCATTAAATCAATTACTCTATTGATGGAGTCATAATTTGATGGCGGTATTAGGGGTAATGGAAACTACAGGAGCTAGGTCTTACCGAAGTAAGTTAGTTACTGGCTTCTCATTGTTAGGGGCTCTATTTTATCTCCAGCCCCCTTCCTCTCTGGCTCTTTCCCTGTCTTTATGTTTCCTGGATGCCATGAGGCAAGTAGGTTTTCTTCACCATGTCCTTCTGACATGGTATTTCTGCCTTGCCATGGAGCCAACTGACCATAGACTGAAACCATATGCCAAGATGAACATTTCTTCCTTAAAGTTGATTTGTGTCAGGTATTTTTCACAGTGATGAAAAGTGATAACACAATCTCCTATAACAGCAGCCAGACTTCCAATTTCTGATCATTATTTCTTCCTTTGCCTCAATAGTCTTGCAGGTGACAACGGGTCTTTGATATTACTGTTCTTCAACTCTAGTTTTTTCTATGACAGTCTACACTTTTGTATATATTTCCCTTATTAAACTCTCTTCCTATACTCCATTTATTTTCTGCAATGATCCATGAAACAATGAAACTCAATCAATAGTCATTATTACTATACTCATATTGCAAGCATCAATCTGATTCCAGCCAAGTAGTATCATCTATCATGTTAAAATAAGTGTGTATTTCTGAATTTTATTAGTTGCATAGTTATACTTGTATTCAATTTATATCTTCTGTTTTATTTTGTTTTTTGTTTTTCTTTATTTTAATGAAGAAAAAACAGAAAAAAAGACATATAAAATAAAAACAACAAGCAAAAGAGAAAAACAAACGACTAGAGTAAATACACTACAGTAACATTGCAGGTTTACAAAATCGGATGACAGAAACTTGACAATGCTTGCAATATTGTGCATCGTTATCTTTAAAATGGTTACTTACATTAACAGATATAGACATGTAAAATTAATCTAATCATATGAGCATTAACTGTTCTTTCTCAACAATGAATAGATTCAACAGTGTGTTCATTCTAGTTATCTTACATTACATATATACAGGTTTATATCTTTTCCTCTTCCCTTTTCTCTTTCTGCCTTTTCCCATCCCAGTTACTCTTGCTCTTTGAGCTGTTCTTCCCCTTACATAGTATTTATTATAGATTTTGGATCATATATACTTTTCTGTTTCTTACACTAGGGAGACAATATGGTATTTACACATGTGGGTTTGATTTATCTCACTTATGAGTATGGTCTCAAGTCGTGACCATTTACGTACAAAAGTCTCAATGCAATCTTTCTTAATAGCTGAGTAGTACTCCATTGTATAAAAATACCACATCTTTTTTATCCATTCTTTGATTGATGGGCACTTGGTTTGTTTCCAAGATCTGGCTATTACAAATTGGGCTGCTATAAACATAGTTGCACATATATCACTGTGGTATGATGTTTTCAATTCTTCTGGGAAAATGCCCAGAAGTGGGATAGTTGGGTTGAATGGGATCTCTAATCCTAGCTTCTTGAG
This sequence comes from Dasyprocta punctata, assembly GCA_004363535.1. Taxonomy (NCBI): domain Eukaryota; kingdom Metazoa; phylum Chordata; class Mammalia; order Rodentia; family Dasyproctidae; genus Dasyprocta; species Dasyprocta punctata. The sequence continues at coordinate 16,737 of RJWM01006897.1, read as the reverse complement.
GAATCTCCACACCGACTTTCACAGTGGCTGCACCAGTCTACACTCCCACCAACAGTGGAGAAGAGTTCCTTTTTCCCCACAGCCCCTCCAGCATTTGTTGTTGCTTGATTTTTTAATCTTGGCCATTCTTTCTGGAGTGAGATGGAATCTCAGCATTGTTTTAATTTGCACATCCCAAATGACCATTGATGTTGAACATATTTTCATATATTTATTTGCCATTTGTATTTCTTTCTCTGAGAAGTGTGTATTCATCTCAGATGCCCATTTTTGGATTGGGTCCTTGAATTTTTGGGGCCTGATTTCTTTTAATTCTTTATGTGTTTTAGATAGAAGTCCTTTGTCTGATGGACAATTGGCTAAGATATTTTCCCAGTTGGTGGGTTTTCTTTTCACTCTGCTGGAGATTTCCTTTGACATGCAAAAACTTTTTAGTAAGATGAGATCCGACGTGTTCATTCTGGGAAATGTTTCCCATGCTATCTGATTTTTGTTCATGAACTCTCTGCCTACTCCCATGTCATCGAGATTTTTACCTACTCTATCTTCTAGTAAGTTTAGTGTCTCTGTTTTTATATTCAGATCTTTGATCCATTTTTACTTTATTCTAGTGCATGTGGATAGGCATGGATCTAGTTTTAGTTTATGGCATATAGAGAGCCAGTTTCTCCAGCACCATTTGTTAAAGAGGCTGTCTTTCTTCCAATGTACATATTTGGCCCCATTGTCAAAGATGAGGTGGCTGAGTGAGTTTGTAGTTGTGGCTGTATCTTCTAATCTATTCCATTGATCTTCAGGTCTATTTTGATTCCAGTACCATGCTGATTTTATCACAGTAGCTTTGTAGTGTAGTTTCAAGTCAGGGATTGTGATGCCTCCTGCCTTCCTTTTGTTGCCCAGAATTGCCTTTGCTATTCTAGGTCTTTTCTGGTTCCAGATGAATTTCAGGAATGCTTTCTCTAGCTGTGTGAGGTCGGCAGGTGGTATTTTGATTGCGATTGCATTGAATCTATATAATAATTTTGGGAGAATGGCCATTTTCACGATGTTTGTCCTTCCTATCCATGAACAGGGAATATCTTTCCATTTTCTGAAATCTTCTTCCATTTCCTTCTTTAGAGTAATGTAGTTTTCACTGTATAGATCTTTTACTTCCTTTGTTAGATTTATTCCTAAGTATTTCATTTTTTTGGACGTTATAGTGAAGGGTGTGGTTTCCCTTATTTCTCTGTCAGTGACTTTGTTGTTTGTGTACAGGAATGCTACTGATTTTTGAGTGTTCACTTTGTATCCAGCTACATTACTAAATTTAGTTATTACTTCTAAAAGTCTTCTAATGGATTTTTGGGGGTCTTCTATGTAGAGTATCATATCGTCTGCAAATAATGATAATTTCACTTCTTCCTTTCCTATCCTTATTCCCTATATTTCTTTCTCTTGTCTAATTACTCTGGCTAATATTTCCAGAACTACATTGAATAGGAGTGGTGATACTGGGCATCCTTGTCTTGTTCCTGATTTTAGGTTGAAAGTTTTCAGTTTTTCTCCATTTAGTAAGATGAAGGCTGTTGGTTTATGATATATGGCTTTTATCAGGTTGAGGTAGCGACCATCTATTCTGATTTTCTGCAGGGTTTTGATCATGAATGGGTGTTGGATTTTGTCAGAAGCTTTTTCTGCATCTATTGAAATGATCATGTGGTTCTTATCCTTGGCCCTGTTGATATGGTGTATTACATGCATTGATTTCCGTATGTTGAACCATCCCTGCATTCCTGGGATGAATCCCACTTGATCGTGGTGTATAATCTTTCTGATAACTTGCTGTATTCTATTTGCCAGTATTTTATTGAGGATTTTTGCGACTATGTCCTTTAGGGAGATTGACCTGTAATTTTCTTTTTTGGTTAGGTCTTTCTCTGGTTTTGGTATTAGGGTAATACTTGTTTCCAGGAATGAGTTAGGGAGACTTGCTTCCTTTGTGATTTCATTGACAAGTTTGAGGAGTGTTGGCATTAAGTCTTCCCTGAATTTCTTATAGAATTCAGCAGTGAATCCATCAGGGCCCAGGCTTTTCTTTGTTGGTAGGGTCTTAATTACATTTTCAATTTCATTAGCTGAAATTGGGTTATTCAGCAGCTTTACATCTTCTTGATTCAGCTTTGGTAATTCATAGGTTTCTAGGAATCTGTCCATTTCTACTGTGTTATCGAATCTATGTGAGTAAAGGTTTTTGAAGTAGGTGTTGATGATCTTCTGTATTTCCACCAGGTCTGTAGTGATTTCACCCTTTTCACTTCTTATTGCATGAAACTGAGTTTTTTCTTTCCTCTTCTTGATAAGGTTGGCTAGGGGTTTATCAATTTTATTTACTCTTTCAAAGAAACAACTCTTTGATTCACTAATTCTTTGTATTGTTTTCTTAGTTTCAATTGCATTAATTTCTGCTCTAATCTTAATAATTTCCTTCCTTCTTTGGGCTTTGGACTTAACTTGCTCTTCTTTTTGTAGAAGTTTGAGGTGCAGCATTAGGTTGTTTATGTGTGTTCTTTCCGTTTTTCTGATATGAGAGTTTAGTGCTATAAATTTCCCTCTGAGGACTGCTTTCATTGTGTCCCACAGGTTCCGGTAATTTGTATTTGCATTTTCATTCAATTGTAGATATTGTTTAATTTCTTCTTTAACCTCTTCTGTGACCCATTGGTTATTTAGGAGGATGTTATTTAATTTCCATGTGTTTATGCTGTTATTGTAGGTTTTTTGTCATTCATTTCCAATTTTACTGCGCTGTGGTCAGATAATGTGCATGGAATTATTTCAGTTCGTTTGCATTTACTTAAGCTTGTTTTGTGAACCAGTATATGATCTATTTTAGAGAATGACCCATGTGCAGCTGAGAAAAATGTGTATTCTGATGTTGATGGGTGGAATACTCAGTATACATCTACTAGGTCCATTTGTTCACAAGCTTGATTCAGTTCTGCTATTTCTTTGCTGATTTTTTGTTGGTTGATCTATCTCTCTGTGACAATGGGGTGTTAAGGTCCCCTGTTATAACTGTATTATTGTTTATTTGGTTTTTCATGTCTATTAAGAAGTGTCTTACATAGTTGGGTGCTCTCATATTCGGTGCATATATATTTATGATTGTAATCTCTTCCTCTTGAAGTTTTCCCCTCACAAGTATGTAGTGACCTTCTTTAACTCTTTTGATCATTTTTGGTTTGAAGTTTGCATTGTCTGCAAACATAATAGCTACCCCTGCTTTTTTCTGGGTTCCTGTTGCATGAAGTATTGTTTTCCAGCCTTTGATTTTTAGTCTGTGAATTTCCTTTTGAGTGAAATGTGTTTCTTATACACAGCATATTGTTGGATTTTGTTTCTTAACCCACTCTGCTAGTCTGTTTCTTTTTATTGGTGAGTTGAGACCATTTACATTGATTGATATAACTGATATGTACTGGCTCATCCCTGTCATGATATCTTTCTGTTGTTGGTTTTCTACATTTTCTGTTTAATTACTTGCCCTGCTTAGCGGTTTCCTTTTGTTGTTGTTCTTAAGATTGTAGCTATCTTTGTCTCTTTCTAGAGTGTCTTTCAGTACTCTCTGTAGTGTTGGTTTGGTGGCCATAAATTTCTTCAGTTTTCCTTTGTCATGAAAGTATCTTATTTCTCCATCAATTTTTAAGGTTAGTTTTGCTGGGTACATCAATCTGGGTTGAAAGTTGTTTTCTTTCAGGGTTTGAAATACTTCACTCCAAGCTATTCTTAACTTAAAGGTTTGTGTTGAGAAGTCTGCCATGATTCTGATAGGCTTTCCTTTGTAGGTGATCTGTTTCTTTTCTCTGACAGCTTTTAGTATTTTGTTCTTGTGCTGTATTTCTGATACCCTTTTTATTATATGTCTGGGTGAGGATTTATTTTGGTTGTGGTTAATTGGGGTTCTGTATGCCTCAGTTACTGGTATTTCAGATTCTCTTCCCATGTTTGGAAAGTTTTCTGCTATTATTTCTGTGAATAATCTTTACAGGTCATTAGTATTGACCCGTGCTTTTTCATTTATGCCTATTAATCTGATGTTATTTCTCTTGGCATTGTCTTGCAGCCGTTGAATTGTTGTTTCTTGGTTCCTTACTATTTTTAGGAAATCTTTTCTTTCATGGCCCTGATCTCCCATGCTGTCTTCAAGATCTGAGATTCTATCTTCAGCTTCGTTTAAGCGGTTTTTGAAACTTTCCATGGAGTTTCTCATTTCCTTCATTTCCCTTTGCATCTGTTTCATGCATTTTGTTTGTGTCTTATATTGTTCATTCAAAGTTTCGATCATTTTCTTAAGTTCTTCTATTTTTTTATCTTGCTCTTCATTAGATACACACATTTCTTTAATGATTCTCATTTCATTTTTTAGCTGAGAGAATATTTCTGATTTGAATTTCTCTATAGCTTCATCAAGTTGTTTCTTTATTGCATTTTCTATCATTTCAGAAAGTCCCTTTGTGTGACTCCTGCTGTCTTCCATTTCAGTGTCTCCTGGGTTTGTTCTTTGTGGGCTGGGAGACAGAGACTGCCTCTTGGTCTTTCATTTTGTCATTTTCTTCTAGAACCTAAGTGGCCCTGTGTCCTTCGAGGTTGACCGGGCGTTCCCCTGAGGGTCGTGCCGATTCTTGGATCGTGTTGAATTACGGGACCGGGTCGAGCTGGGCCCTGTACGCAGCAAGGGGAGTTGGCCTCCTGGGGTGTGCGGGTGGAGCCTCCACCTTAACTGGGTGGGAGGCCAAGGTCTCCAGGTCCCGGGGAGTTAGGCAGAGTACCCCTGAGTTTCGCCGCCCAGAGCCCGGGTCTGTCTGAAGTTCAGAACGACAACCACTTTGCCAGGGCAAGCCTGGGCAAGTCACAGGCCTACAGTGCCAGGAGAAACCCGCTGGGTGGGGGTCGGCAAGTTCTGGGCTGGCACACGCACAAGCGCCTCCACTGAAGTATGGAGCTCGCATGCGCTTGGCGCTCTGGTGTGGGGAGCGCAAGCTCTCTAAGTCCCTGCAGCTATGTTGTTCAGTCCCTGGTGAGCAGCTCTGGGGTCCTGGGCTGATCTGGGCTGGGCTGCGTACCTCTGTGTCCTGAGATGCTGGCTGGGCATTCCTGTGAGGGTCGTGCCGATTCTTGGATCCTATATCTTTTGTTTTATAGTTTACCTGAAGTCTAAATTTCTCTATTTTACATTTATACATATTTAATTAAATTAGAAATAATAATTGATATTAAAGAGATTTTTGAAAATCTCTTATCTTCTAAAGGAGGTCAAATATCCATCAAGTTTGAGAATGACTGGCCTAGCTAATTGCTTCCAATACGGTTTTCAGAACATCTCTAAAAAGCATCATGAAAATTGTCAGTGTGTGAAATGGACAATTGATGATGAGTGGCTACCTAAAGTCAAGAACTTCATAAAGTCCATTATGACCCCAGAACCCATGGACAGGAACAGCTGCACCTTCTTCCGAACTCTAAGGAATCTGAGGAACCCTACATGAACCACTGTGGCTACTCATAAATGGTAATCTTGATACTAAAGACTGAAAATTGTATTTGGAAAATGTTTTTAAGTAAATTGTACATTCCTTGACCCATTTCTCTAGTCTAAACACAAAGTAAATACAACAGGGAGAAATAAATTCCACACTGCAATATTTAAAAAAAATTTTTTTTGTGTATCAAAAATTCATTAATTAGACCCAAACCCCCTGTCTTGCTGGACATAAGTTTTGGAAGCATATTGCAACAGTCAGTTCAACTTCAAAGGAATAAGGTATGATAGAAAAAATAAATACCAGAACTGGCTTCATAACTTGTAGCTGAAGATTAGAAGAAGTTTTGCTGATTGATGCTTGGGACTAAAGAAGGACTTGGATCAAGAGAATTAGGAAAAGGCCAGTGTAAGAACTGAAAAACCTGCCAACTCTCTGGGTTAATGAATCTCCCAAGTTCCAAATATTATTAAGGTAGTCTCTTTGAACTATTATCAGAGATTAGAGTCTGGGACAAGGGATGAAATTGTATGTGATATGTCAGATATGAAAAGCAAAGCTGTATTTCAGTACCAAATGAACCCAAAACATCTGCAAATTTATCCAACAAAGTTTATTCCATTTTCACTTCACAGTCTAATAGAGGTCAGACAATTCTCTTTGGCTGCTGTATTACAGTGATTTGGAAATCTGGAATGATTGCACATTACATTTTTTCAATTCAGTATTCTTTACATTCACTGGTTAATTTAGTATTCTCAAAATCCTTAAGTGCTTTAGGACTAAGAGTAATATAAATTACTCATCTAACCCAAAATGAATACAAGGTTTGAAAATGTATAAAAGTTGCTGAATATTTGCTGAACAAGATCCAGGTGGACTCATTTGTGGGTGAGTTTCAAATTTTCTAGAGAAATGGGTAAGTCCAGAGTGAGAAAGAAGCCAAACAACTTCCTATTCAAAATAGGCTTGCAGAAAGATGTTTCAAAACATAACAAGGTTCATCAATAAGAAAGAAATCATAAAATATCAGAACAAGGAGTTCGTTCACATGAAATTAATTTTATAGAAAAGATTGAAAAACTTTAAAATAAAGTTTTGCATGTTTATAAAGCTAAGTTAATAACTTTTACTTAGAAATTAATTATGAATTTGAAGAAATATTTATATAAAATAGGATTACTAGAAATACAACCATTGAAATAAGTGCAAGGAGAAAAGAAACTAAATTAGATATACTGAAGACAGACTTACTAGAATAGCACCAAAAAAGTGAAAAATTCACCCAATAAGTCACAAATAATAGATTTTTAAAATAAGAAGAGCAATTTTAATATTGTAAGACAAACTGAGAGGTTACTACATTCATATGATAAAACTCTCAGCATAATAAAACAGAGAAAATAGAAGATAAGCATTATTTGAAGGAATACTTGCTAAGAACTTTTCAGAATTGAACAAAGAGATGAACTAGCAAATATTCCAAATAACAAGAAAATAAAAATGAGTCCACACTGAAACACATATGGAACCACAAAATATCAAAGATAAAATCCACCTTAAAACATGCTACAGAAAATATTTTACCTACAATGAAATGAGATTAAGTTAACAAAGGTTTAAAAATCTCAAGTAATAGGGATCAGAAAATAATGCAATGATATCTTCAAATCGTTGAGAAAAAGAGATATAAAGTAGAATTTTATACCTGGTTAAACTATTACTTTGTAATGAGGGAAAAAACAGCATATTATAAGTTCTATTTTAAAAATTAAATTTACAACACAGTTTCAACTTGCAAATGCTACTAAGGGATGTGCTTCAGTAAAAAAGAGAACGAGTCTCAAGGCATTATGTGTGCCACAAAATGTGCAAAAGACAAAAGCAATAAAATTTTAGCAAAGAAAAATAACTTTGGGAAATAAAAACTTAACACCAATTAACAATTTATGGTTTAATAGTAAAATAAACATTTTGAAGTCATAACAATTGGAAGAGAATGATCAAGAAATGTTATTGTGTATTAAGCCCTGCATTGATTACTTTCTCATTGTTGGAAGAAAACACCCAACATAGGCAATTGAAGGAGAAGATGATTATTTGGTTCAGTTGCAGAGAGTTCAGTTCATAATTAGTAAGTTCCAATGCAGAACTGGCATGGCAGAAAGGTACATAGAAGAAAGCTGTTCAACCATAGCAGCCAGGAAGCTTAGAGAGAAAGGAGACTCCTGAGACAACAATACACCCTTCCATGTCATGTCCCAGTGACCTACCTCCTCCAACCAGGCTCAACTTCTATAAGCACACTGAGCTATCAACTAAAAAATAAGCAATCCACTGATGAGTATAGCAGTCATCTTCCAAAAGCCCCACCTCTGAGTACATGAGAATTTTGGGAAACATTACTAAACCATAATGTTCCACCTTGATCCCCAAAATATTCATGTCCATCTCATATAAAATGCATTTAATCCATCTCTAACAGTTCCAACATTACTCAAAAGTCTAAATCTAAAGTCTCTTCTGTGATTTAAGGCAAATTCTTAGCTGTAAGACCTTGTCAAAATAACAATGTTAAATCCTTCCAACACACAATAGCACACTATAAACATTCCCATTCCAAAAGGGAGGAATAACAAACCAGCAGGAGAACAGACCCCAGAGCAGGTTGTGGCAAGATGTGAGCTCCAAAGGGCTTGAGGAACCCTGCTTCTAAACCTTGTAAGTTGCAACCCACAAGGCCTCACACTCTCAGGCTCTGTTCTCTGCTTATGGCTTTTCACATTTCTGGCATCTTCATCTTCCTGGGACCTCCAGTGAACCTAAAGTTTCACTTTCACAGTTTCATGCATCATGTTCTCAAGGGCACATTGCCTGGCCTCTCAGGCCTTCCTGTGAAATCTGAGCAGAATGTCAAAGGTCCCCATAAATTTTGCATTCTGAATGGATATAAAATCAGAACCATGTACATGTGGTCTGCCACCAGCCCAAGCAGTAGCTAGGCCCACATGGGCCATGGTTGTAGTAGTACCTGACTGACTAGATGCCTCAACTTGGAGATAAATGTCCCTATATGGCCCCGAGTGAGCAAGGGGATCTGGGGTTCTCTTCTTTCAAAGGAGTTTACCAAACCTCCCAAAGCATCCCTTAACTAATCTTTTCTTAATAAAAAAGGGTTGTATAATGTATATGATTTACCAGAAGCATCAATAATTTTCCTAGTGCACTTATCAAAAAATTATAAAATGTATTTTATTTACCAAAAACAATAATTTCATACTGTACTCACTGTTCAAGCTGACATCTTCAGCTTGAAGGAAGGGAGAACAAAATGGAATGTGATTATTGTTTGGAAGGAGAGTCCCCATACATATGATCACTGGGAATCTGGCTCTTTGGTGTCTTTTCTCTCCTTGGGAGAGTCTGTAACTCAGTAGGACCTGCTTCTGGCTCACTAGGTCCCAGCTTTTCAGAACTAAAAGCTGGTCTAAGGTTGCCTGTCTCTGTTTTTTCTTTAACACTGTTCTGTAGTATGACATGACATTGTCATTAAACAAATGAATACAACATTTGGCTTTTGCTCTGAGTGGGTTTTCTCTATGAATGTTTGTATCTTTGTTTTGTTTTGCTATTTATTTATTTATTTATTTATTTTTGTACCAGGCATCCAACTCACAACCTGGCACCTGCCAGGCAGGCACTTACACCACTGAGCTGTTTTTTTGAGACAGGGTCTCACTATGCAGTTCAGGCTGGCCTTGAACTCACTTTGTAGTCCAGGTTGGTCTCAAACTCACAATGATCCTCCTGCCTCAGCCTCCTGGGTGCTGGGATTAAAGGCATGAGCCACCACACCTGGCTCTCTGTTTTTTCAGGATTGCCTTTATTTGAAAAGAAGTTTGCTGCACTGATTATTGATACTTTCCTTCCTCTTCAGAAAGCTCCTCAGCTGCCATTCTCTGTTGCTCAGCCAGAGGTTAGTGAAAGTCTTCTGCAGAAAGTTCCTCTGCATGTCCCTCCACCAGTTCCTCAACATCACCACTGTCCACGTGTAAGCCTAGAGACTCTGCTATCGTGAAGATGTCATCAATCAGAGGCTTAGTTGAAGGCTTCAGCTCCTTTACACAGACTTCAAAGTCTTTCTCCTATATTATTTTAGGTCACACTTTCGTCCAGGCAGATCTCAGTGTCTTTAGAGAGATATTGAAATGGGATTTCTCAGTTCATCCCACACAGGAAAGGATGTTGTAATGTTCCTTCCTGAACTCTTCAAGGGTTAAATATGATCTGAGACCATCAGGAAGCACTTCAGGACAGTTTCTTGGTGTATAGGTTCTTAAAGTTAGCTATAAACTGCTGATTCATAGGCTGCAGTAGAGGAGTTGTATTAGGTGGGAGGAAATTGATTGGGAATTCTTCAACCAATTCTTCCAAATCTCATGGGTGATCAGGGGCATTGTCCACCATAAGGAGAGCCTTTTGTGGTAAACCTTTGCCCTGTACATATTTCTTAATAGCAAGGCAGAAAGCCTCCCTTATCCACTCAAGAAAAAGAACACTTGCTACCCAGGCTTTTGCATTAGATCTCTGTATAACCCCCAGGCTATTGTTTAAGACTTTATGTTTGAACATTCTAGGGGTCTCAGGGTGCTAAATTAAGACAGACTTTATCTTGAGGTCACCACTCACATCAGCACATAGCAATTAGGTTAGCTTATCTTTCACAGCCTTGTGGCCTGGCCTAGGCATGTAGCTTGACATTTGTTTCTCTTCTTCGATCATGTGTTCTCCTGGGCATTTTCTTCCAGTTTCAGCACAGTTGAAAACTTGATGAGAACAAAAGTGTTTCTCTGTGTCATCATTTCAAAGTGGTGTATGTGACTTTCAGCAGTCCTTTTAATCAGCACTGGCTGCTTCATTATGCTTAGTTACACTATGAACCCCAGTTCTCATTCTTACATTATGAAATTGCCCCTTTCTGACATGAAATGCTTCACCATAATCACTCATTGATGAATTATCCTTTATGAGATCTGCAGGATTAGTTCTAGCTTTTTCAAAAATTATAGACTCAGGCTATAACCTGCCACCTGCCTTTCATTTATTCACACTAGTAATAGCCTTTCTACCTCCTCTAACACTGTTGATAGCAACTTACTAATTTGAGTAACACCTTTAGCAACACTAGCTTCCTAATACAAATCTTATCTCTGTAAGACTGTCAAGATGGTGGATTTCAACATGCTGCACATATTAGTGAGATTAATCACACACATTCCACTGTCTTATTTCCCCACAATTTCCTTCTTTTTGGCTGTGATTGCTTTCCTTACCTTCCATTCCTTTCTTAACTTCTTTTCTACCTTTTTGGGTGCCATTTTGATAACAGTAAATGTAGTGAGTATATAAAGCCCAGACCAAAATCACATCCACAAACATTTGCATCTGGGCTCACACTGCTGCATAAATATGCTTACATACACTTTTCTGGCATCCATCACAAGTCTTTGTTTACAGCCACACAAGTGGGTGGCTTTCAGGTTGTAACCTGAAATTTTGGTGGCAAATTAAACCTAAAATTTCGGTCCTTACCCAAAATATTCATATATGGGACTGATCATAAATTGAGGTTCTACTGTACTAGAAATGAAAAGTCTCGAAAGTGGTTGAACTATGTTTATGGAGAAATACATAGCTGTGCTTGACTTTAACAAAATCAAACATTTTGGGGTTTGTTCTTGCATATTCTCTCAATTTTTTTGCCAAAAATTGAAAAATCACAGAATTTCACATGATTTCCAATGTTTTAACATTATTTTTTACTAGTCCAGGTAAGTTACTGAATTTCAACTAGTCACAGAAAATGTGAGTTTTTGAGATTACAAAAGGGTATTGGTGAAAAGAATATAATATCTTTATCCAGTACTCATCAAATGGATCACAAAATTAAATACATATATAAATACACATTCACAAACACAGTTTTAATGTACTTTCATCTGTGTTGCCAGATTTCTATAGGTCAAACATATTATAATAAACTGCATGATGCAATTGCTTCATAATGGTATCTTACTCTAATTTAATTTTGACATTAACAAGGGATAAAGAAAAAAAGAATTTCATAGAGTTATTATTCTGACAGTTTGTGAGAAAAAAGAACATTGAGTGATCAACAAAAGTGGGAAATGCTATGCAATATCTGTCATTTTTATATTTAATTACCATGTTTTAAGATCAGCAATACCAAATTTTAGGTATTTGGGAATGGTTTTAGTAATTTTAATAATTAAAGAGATAAAAACCTTAGAAGGGTTTTGTGTAATTGCTGCTTGATGGATAAAGCAACTCTAATGAATTCATGTACTGCTCATTATTGCAAGCAGCAAATAAGTCTGTTATTTAGTGATAATGATTATAAACAGAAGAATTTTATTGCAAAAAAAATATTTATTGAATAAAATTTGTTTTCTTTATTTTTAACATGTTTTAAACCCAAGTTATATGAAATGTAATGGTCAGTTTTTTAAACCTCTGCAGTCTGTGTCACAGGAAAAATGTAAAATTAATAAATTACCTAGTACATCAAAAGAACAGGAAATTCATATAATGACATTGTAAAACACATGGGAAATGTGTATCAAAGACTACCATGACTTACACAAGTTTGGGATTTCTAGACAGATTTCTTGAACTAGAAAAATCTAATATGAGAAGATTTTAGTTCACCTGTACTTCAAAATGAAATTTCTTCCTCATATAGATCAGAACTGGAATTTCAATGACAAACATAATTAATTCTTATTCTCAGACCATATACATGAGTTCTATTAGTTTTTATTATATATTTAACTTCAACATCTTTTGAGTTTAATTTCTGAGAAGCAAAATTCCTGATCAATGAGTAAGAAGGCAGATATCAGATTTTTTTCATGAAATGGCTCAAATCATTTTGACAAAATTGAACTAATTCTAGCCTTCTGCCTACTGATCTGGTAAAAAAAAAAAAAAATGAGTAAGATTACCAGTGTTTATCTCTAATCAATAAGCTACTAATTCATTACTTGTTACTCCAAAGAATGGGGTGAGCATGGAATTTGGAGTACATCCTAATGAAAGAAGAGCAACAAGAGATTGGTCTTGTAGCTTAGGAATCTTTTCTCTCATACTCTTTAACTTCCTGTTATGACACAAAGTGACAAAGGTAGACATAGAAAATAAACATAATAGAAATGAAAACCTTTAGGTAATTCAGCTCAGTAGTAGTAAACAAGGCACTTTGTGGTCAAATGTTAAATTAATGGTGATGAAACATAACTGAGCCTAATCATTTTCAAGAAAGGTCAAATGTTGGTTCACTTGGCCTATTGGAAGTTTATGTTTATACTGTTTGGTTATTCCTTCTTGGGAGGTAAGGAATATTTACAGACCCAAATTATGGTCAACAGACCTTTCAGTTCTTGTCTTTCCAGAGTCAATTTACCATAGCAGCTACTATAGATTTTTCTAGCATGTAATTTTTTTATATTTTACTGAGTCTATTATATCCAATTATATGTTATTTTAAAGATAGTCTAGTAAAATGGGACATAAAGCTCTAAATAAAAAATCATCAGTAGTAGATTTTATTTCAGAATGCAAGAACAATGGAAAGGCATGTTGATAATGTACAATTTCATCTCTGAGACATGATTTTCTGTCTGCATGTGATCAAAAGCAAAACAAGCTTACTTATATTAAAATAGGCTGTTTTCTAACCCAGCCTTAAGCTATTTCAACCTTAAGCTTCCTATTTTCAAAGACATTGGGTCTTAGGGGAAATGTTGTATTTTAAGCTACTATGTCAAATTGATCAATTTAAAAATATATCTACGTACAATGCATAGCTGAAGCAAAAATCCATACAAAAAAATAGCATTTGTTGGAATCTAGCCAAATAACCCCATTAGAATAACATTTTGGGTTAACATAAAAAGATTTAAGTGAAAAGTTTTCTAACTTTTAAAAGTTCCTAAACAGAAACACTAAAAGAAAACATCTCTCTGTCTCTTTCCACTATCCCCTTTCCCCCTCACCAGCCCACATAAGATTTTACTCTAAAAGACTGGTGTGGTGGTACACACCTGAAATCCCAGCACTCAGGAGGCTGAGACAGACGGATCATTATGAGTTTGAGGCCAGGCTGGGTTACAAAGCAAGCTCAAGGTCAGCCTGCACTGTATAGAAAGGTCCTGTCTCAAAAAGAATAAATTTTTTTTTTTTACTCTGAAGAGTATTAACAGTTTTTAGTTGTGAAGAAATGATTTGAAGTTGTACCACTGTTATCTAATTCATAGTAAAACTTCACAGTAGTAGTATTCATTTTATTAGACAATAGCTGTGCATTTTACTGACAATAAAGTGGATTTGTGTACTCTGACCCTTTAGTTGTCTGTGGGTTGTTGAGTACTCACTAACTTATTTGAAAGGAAAACATAAAATGCCTGCTGATTATCGTGTGAGTGATAGCACTGGACACAGGGAAAATAGGACGTAAGTAAATTTGCATTGGAAGGTCCATCTTTCCATCCCCTCCACCACACTTCTTTACCCTAACATCTCTCTCCTACCCATAACAGTGAAACTTTTAACCAAAGTAGAAGAGGATATATACGAGACAGATGTTTTGAAGGGAAGAACTTTTAGCACACAGAACTTAATGGTAGTAACTGAAAATATCAGTAACTAGGATAAAATACTTTTTAAAAGCTTTCCAAAAGAGTGTGTAATTCTCAGCCTGGGCAGAGTGGCGCTTTCCTGTAATCCCAGATCCTGAGAGGCAGATGCAGGAGATCACAAATTTAAACTCATCCTTAGCAATTGAATAATACCTTATTTAAAAAGTTTTAAAAGTATGTACATTTAAAGGCTGAAGATGCAGCTCAGTGAGAAGACTGTGGGTCTAAAAAATAAGTTTTAACTATTACCATGGTCTTTTACAAGCAGTGTTTAATCATTCAGACAACAAATACAAATAACATCTAACTATGGTCCTATAAACTAAATCCATTTCAACTATTCTTTAACGATTGTTCTGTTTCTAAGTGATAAAGTGAGTGCTAGAACTGGCATTCTAAATACTCCCTGTTCTAAATTCTAATAAGTGCAATATTTACAACCAGTGTCTTCCTCCCAGGCCTTGCAGAGACAGTCATTCCATAAATATCATCACCATAGCCACCTTACCAATTAAGAGAAACACTGGGTTTGGGAAATTAGGCATTGTTTTTGGTAGAGGGCAGTTGCTAAAAACCCAAATAAAAATGGAGTTATTTTGTATTGGAGAAGGAGTTACAATGTACATCTTGCCAGAGTAAAGGATGGCCCCAGGAAAATTATTCTCAACGATGGCTTCAATAATCCTACCTTCCAACTGCTGATAATTTATTTAAAAGTTTCCACAGTACTCAGTTGATGTTCAGTGTGAAAAAAGTGCAAAAAGGAAAAGATATTCAGGAAAAGACAGTGAAGAAAACCTATATTCTAATGTTAGATATGAACCATAATCCACAATTTTCTGTGTAGACCCTGAGTAGAGAGATGGCTACAAGGTGTCTTGCTGGTATCAATCCAAGATGCCTGTCTACCAAGGGAACCCCAGCAGCAAGGAGTTCCAGATGCCTTGGGAGAGGAGTTGAAGCTAGAGGGATAAGATAAAGACTAACCTGGATCTCTGAGAAGACTGTGAAGGAAGGATTTCTGCATCTCCAAAAAACCAGAGCAGAATTATTTCTGGTTAGTATTAAACAGAGAACAGCCTTGTTGAAGAGAAACACGTGAGGAAGAAAACGCTGTCCATCCACCAGAAAGGTGCATGAAAATAATCTTAGCAAAGTAACAAACAGCACCTGGGTCAACCAGGTGAAAAACTTGCTATAGCCCAGGAAAACAGGAGGCTCCTAAACAATCCAGGCCTGGGTTGCTAGGCAGAGGGGCTGAAATTGAAGTCATCCTTCTCAGTATATAAACACACAGCATTGATTGAGCAGTACGTTTCCTCCCATCAGGAGAGTAAGGGCTCCACCTGACCCCAGGTTTGTCTCTGTCTTTATTTTTCTCATTCTCTTGTGGTCCTTCACCGCAAGAACCTCAAGAGCTGCGTGGGTCGTGGCAAGAGAGAGAGAGAGAAAGACAGGAAGAAAGGAAGGAAGGAAGGAAAATAAGCCATGAATCTAACTAAAATTACAGGAAGGGAATGTGAGATTAAGTTTTCAAAATACACAAGACTGAATGCTAACAAATTCTAAAGACTATTCTGATAATTTAAATGACTGAAAGGTTATGAAATTAGGGGTAGTAACTCAGCAAAAAATAGAGAGGTCAACATAGCATAGACTTTCCAGAAAAATAAATTTAGTTCATATTTATCCTCAAACAAGCTAAGGTTCATTATGTACTTTAAAATGCTTATCATATTTAATTTTAGAACAAATTCCCTGCAAAGCATACCACAGTGACATATTGATGCCATCATCAAAAATTTCTTTTTAAGATATACACATGCCTATAATCCCAGCACTTGGGAGGCTGAGGCAAGAGGATTGCTGTGTGTTCAAAACCAGCCTGGGCTACAAAGTGAGTTTAAGGCCAGCCTGAACTGCATAGTAAGACCCTGTCTCAAAAAGACCAAAAAAAAAAAAACCCTAATCTATATCTATATCTATATCTATATCTTTCTATATCATAGCTTCACCCATAGTATAATTTAAATTTTTTGGGTTTTGTTTCCTATCATATTCTAGCATATAACTCAGCCTAAAATACACAACATATTACATTGACTTGTTTTTTAACTTGTAATTACCTTTTGAAAATATTTGTTCCTAAGTTTCTATATATATATTATAGAGAGTCTAGCAATCATTTCTCAGGCATGTGATTTTTTTATGATCTCAATGAGTTATTTTTCAGGATTACTGGTTACAAACATTTCTCAAGATTTTCAATAAAATACAATCAAGAAATATGCTTCCAAGATTTTTTTTTTTTTTTTTTTTTTTTTTTTTTGCGGCACTGGGGATTGAACTCACAACCTCACGCCTGTCAGGGCAGGCACTTAAGGCACTGAGCCAAACTCCCAGCCCTGGTTTTTTGAGGCAGGGTCGCACTATGTAGCTCAGGCCAGCCTTGTGCTCGCGTTGTAGCCCAAGCCGGCCTCGAACTCACAACGCTCCTC
>RJWM01006896.1:0-81421 GCA_004363535.1 Dasyprocta punctata | reverse complement strand
GCTCGCTTGTTTTCTGCTAAGAACTCAGAATCTGAAAGAATTCAGCAGAATTTACCCTACACGCACCAAGCAAGGACTTCTCAGCGATTGGCTCATCCAGCCTTTCTGTCCCACTGTCCCCGGACACGGGCAGGGTTAGCTGGCGTGGCAGGGCCGTCCACCCTTCATCGCTGGGGGGCAGCCCGCTCAGGGCAGCACCGGGGTAGTTACTGCTATTTCCGGTTGTAGATTAGGAAACAGGCTTAGCAAGATCAAGGTGAACTCAGCAAAAGAGCAAACCAGCAAGTGTATAGTAAAAGAAACTTTCCTTTTTTTGAAAAAGACGTGAGACTTTCAGAGAGGTTGATGAAGAAAGCCTATCAAAAAATTTGTATTAGTCGTAGCCAATGAAAATACTCGGTAAGCACTGAAGACGGTAAATACACACGAAAATAAAATATTACTTGACAAATATAAAACTGGCCTTTTGTAAGCTGTCAGGAAATAATGAATCTCTGAAGAAGTTGAGGAGAGTGAGGCCTAACAGCCCTATCTCTGTGCAGTGAAAATAAGCATCACTCAGGTAATCGCCGTGTCTGAAAAGTGGTTCCTGAATGGCGACTGATTTCATCGTGGAAAGTGGAGGAAACTCCAGTCAGTCCCGCTTCACACGAGGAGCTGAGAGCGCGCTTCTCCACTCTCAGGCACGAAGCTTGAATATGAAACTTGAACTAAATGCACTCTAGAAGTGAAAAAGAATTCCAGAACAAAATTGAGACTATAAAGATGGAAAAATGTATATATACCTACATTCATACATACATACACACATACACAGCTTAATAGACAAATGTCAACAGCTTACTATTCAAGGAATACAAAATAGAAAAAAGAAAGATGTAAATTTGATATTTGGTCATTTAATAATTTCCTTTATGATTTGCTTTCATCTAAGAATTTTTCAACTTATTTTCACAAATGACATTTTGAGAGTCACTGGTTTTTGAGCTATTTTACCATATTTTGTCAATTATTTTTCATGAAAAAAAGTTTCAGTATTATTGTTATTTTGGTTTTAATTTTATCCCAGTTTCAAAACAGGAATGAACCCTGAGAATAAAAGTCACATTGAGTCCCAACCTAGTTGAAAAATAAATCTAAATTGGACAATGTCAAAGTATTTTTTAAAAACTTAGGTAAAAAGGGAGAGAGAGAGAGAGAGAGAGAGAGAGAGAGAGAAATGCCCTGCCAGTGAGTAACAGTGCACTTGGCAGATTTCATCTGAGCATCACTGTGTGTCAAAAGACAATGAAAAGTTCCTTCAAAGTACTGAGAAAACATAAAAATCTAGAACTTCACATAAATAAAGAAATTATCTATGAATCAAAGTAAAATAAAGACTTTTTGGAGCTACTGGAGATGGAACTGAAGACCTGGAACACGCCCGGCCAGTGCTGTCCCCTGAGCTGCACCCCAGCCCGGAGGACATTTCACAGTGCTTGTCATGGGACCTGGGGGAAATCGCACCTGCTACAGCTTACATTTTGTTAGGCAGGAAACTGAATGCACAAGGAAACAGTGAAATACTGGAAGCAAAGTTGAGGAAAATATCAGGAAAAGATTCACCCAATACCATGTTGCCAAAATTGCATAACGTTTATTATGTAAAGAAAATAAATTTGAGAATTCTAGAACAACGAAACATCCTTCTAAGGATTCAAGAAGGAAGAAAGTGAGTGAACTTTAAAATGTATAAATTAGAAATAGACAGTAGAATTAATAGCATATCATTCTTTGAAAATAAAAGTGAATTGGATAAATATTTAGAAGACCAGAAAGACAAGACAAAATTGCAACTAAAATGGGAAAATAAAATACAAAGTCACAAAGAAGATTTATATACATTTTCTAACAAATATGAAATCTCAGTAAAATGAACTAAAAACACTGTTCATTAACAAACTCAATTTTGAATGCCTAAATAAAAAAAATCGAGAAAAAAGTTTTAAACTATCCCCTAAGCATACAAACAAACAATAACAACTCTAAGCTAGAATTCTTTTATTAAACATATATTGCAGTTAGAGGAAAGATTATCTCCCATACTACATAAGCTATTCCACCATCACGTGCCAAAGCTTTGTTCCAAAATAACATTTCTTCTGCATCACATCCCATATACTCAGAAAAGACTTTGCGGTCCTCTTGATTTGTCAGAACCGGGGCTGGAGGACTTCTCTGCTTTTCCATGCTGCTCTGGGAAAACCAAACGTGGTCTGCTGGGCCCCTTTCAGTTTTGGTTTGTCTGTGAAAGACCTTTGCTGGTCCTCCCTGATGGCACACACTCCTGCCAGTTCCTGCCGGGCCGGATCCACCCTGAGAAGGCTGTCCCTCCCTGCCAGGCCTCACCGGCCTCCAGACCTCTGTGCCCCAAAGTGGAAAATGATGGTCTTTGGTCAAAGCAATGATTCCAAACAAAATCCAGGGTTCTGGTTCAGATTTTTTAAATGAACTCACATTTATTCTCTGCTTAATTTTGAAAATATGTTAAAACACTGCAAATTGTACAGAATGAGAATAAGTATAAAAGGTGATAATTGAGAAAAGAAGACATTAGCCAACAAACAATATTTGTTCTTTTAAATTTCCCTTTATTTTATTTGTACAAAACAGCACAAACCCATTGTAACTGGTGGAATAAAGCAAGGATATGGTGAAAAAGAAAATAATCCCCCTCCTTTCCCTTTCTTTCATCGTCCTTCCAGATGTATGGCAACCAAGACCCACAGTGCCTGTCCTCCTTTCTGGCTGAAAAAGAACACATCTGAACCACAAATCCATACACAAAAGCACTAGAGTAGTCTTTATGGTCTGTTTTATTCCTACAAAAATAATTATAATACTAGAAAATGTGCGTTTTTCAACAAACAATGCATGCAGGGCACGGGCCCAGGACTGCGGGGTCTAAGGCGCGCTCGGACGGCTCCGTAGCATCAATGGGGCGGGTACGACCTGATGCGCTCAAGCCTGGCTGTGGGCGAGCGTTCTCGTTCCCGGTGTTCGCCCATTACGAGTGAACAATGTTGCAGTTAGCATGCTTGAATACGATGCTTCTGTATTCAATATACATCTTAAAGTGGGACTGCTGAACCAAAACCCACGCGTCATTGTTTTCTGGTAACAGCTGATTACACAACATTCCAGCAGTTTATTTGCAGAGAAGCTACACATGGAAAAACCACTTTTTAAAAAGCTTTAACATCCCAGTCTATCATCATTTTACTTTTTAATAATCTTATAGACGAACAGTACCATCTTGCTGCATTAATTTCCCTTTCTCCCAACAAATACTGAAGATTAGCATCGTTTAATATGTGCATGTTCTGTTTAGAATTCTTTTTGGCTTTCCTATTCATTTATCTCTTTTTCTATTCATGTCATTTCCTGACCAGTTGTATGAGCTATTAGATTTTAGAGATATTAACTGATTCACTATCAGAGAAGTCTGAGAAACACTGGCCTGTCACCTATATTTCAAAAATGCACACATGTAGATTACATGCAGTTTGCATATATGTGCATAGTTAATGTATACTATGTAATATGGGCCACAGATTTTTTAACTATTATGGTTAGAAATATTGCTTTTAGCACTTTCTTTTTCCTTGAATAACAAGATCTTTTACCAGGTTATTTATGTATTTTACTGACTTTTTTCTGTATTAGATATGATCACAAACTATGGTAGATATGCAAATTTTAAAAAATGGTACAGTAAAAGACATTGCCATTAATTCCCCTCAGAATACTCCCTCCTCTTCAAACGCACTTTTTCCATTGTTCTTGCACTGTCTAAAGCACTTCTGGGAAACCTCTTTTGTGAGTCTACAATGTGCCACCGTGGCTGCCTCAACACTGCGATTGATTCACAATACTTTCCATGGTCATTTTACCTGTCATCATCATGCCATATCTGGTGAATCAGGTAGGTAAGGGGCCCCATGAGGTTTTTATTTGGCAGAAACTGTGGTAAATATTCTGAATTGATTCATGACATTGAGGCAGCTGTGACAGCACAACCACAGACACTCACGAAAGAGGACCCTGGGAACTACTGTACAAAGCGTCAGGGATACTGGGGCAACTGTGCTCAAGGCAAGGAAGAGGGTTCCGAGGGTGACTTGTGGCAACGTGGCCTTTACAGTAATAGTTTTATTTAAACATGCACTGTAGTGTTTGATCACACCTCTATATTTGATCCGCCCACAATGTGTGTATCAATCTCTCCCCTAACCTGGCCCTTTGTCTCCATTGCTGGAGGTAAAGCAGGAAGCTTCTGTGAATCAGCAACTATGAGGAAATACATTCTGGCAGCTACCTAAGCAACACTGGAAGCAGACTGGTGCATGCTGAGCCTGCAGGTGAGAAGGCAGCTTGACCAACACCTATTAACATAACTAGGATTTTCCTCTTCAGCTACATAGGTTGCTTATTTGCGTGAATGTGTCGTATTCTTTGGATTTTTCTTCAGTATTTATATAGGTCATTTCATGTTACGATCTTACTAAAGCTGCAATAGTTCAAAACTGTATCTTTTAGGGTGGACATTTCTGACTTCTTTATTTTGTTCTTAATTTTATTGGAGATGGCTTTACTATTTTAATGTTTGATACATTATTATGTTATAATTATATATAACTATAACTTCATCTATAATTAATCTTCATCTTTTACTCTACTTTCTTTAGTTATTAGAAATCACTGTTTTCCTCAGTTTTCACAAATAATTTTTCTGCACCTATCAAATGTTCATGTGAACTTTCTCCTTTAATTTCTTGGCATAACAAGTTTTGCTGATGGATGTCCTGATGTTGAATACCATGGATTGTTAGATTAACTTTCATTTCACATGGTATGAAATGCTCTCGATTCACAGTTACCTTGATTCTGAAACTCATCAAATCCAGCAAAGAGATTGAAACCATGGCCGCATGAGCACATCGACCTTATTTTCTCTTTCTCCTGTGGAGTGATGGCTACAAGCTGAGGACACTAGCTCCCCTTGGGGAAGAGCACTGTCCACCCTGCAGGATGAGGCGACAGGCTGAGAATGGTGGTGGCCACCTCCCTTCCATGCGGGCAGCAGGGTGGACCGGCGTGGCCACAGCTGGTCCGCAGGATGGAACGTCGCTTTGCCTTGCACCCTTCCTTGCTCTGTGTCATCCCACAGGCTTCCAGCCTGCCAGGTGCTTTTGCTAAGTTACAGAAAAGCAGGAGCAGAAGATAGCAACGGGGCATACTTAGGATTCCAAGGGAGAAGGATGTGCAACTTAAACAAACAGTTGCCGCTGATATAAAATGGAAGGAAAACGAGAGGAGACCTTTAAAAATCGTAAATATTGAGCCAGGCCTGGCAGTGCATGCATGTAATCTCAGCATTCAGGGGGCTGAGGGAGAAGGATTGTTGCAAGTTTAGCAAAACCCAGGCTATATAATGGGTTCAAGCCCAGCCTGGACTACATAGACCCTATCTTAAACACAAAACAAAACAAAAATCATGGCTACTATGAACATGAGTCATCAGAGACCAGAAAAGTTTTTCTGAAACAGAAGATAGCTACATATGTGTATGTGTGTGTGTGTGTGTGTGTGTGTGTGTGTGGTTTACAATTTGTAACAAATAAAGCAGAAAGTGTATGGGCATACCTTAGCAGCAATTTAGATCTCAAAATTCAATAGAAAACTTAGTTTACAATACAGAGAAAACACAGTTTGAAATTTCTAACTCAACTGGCCAAACTTCCTTATTTAATTAAAATTCACAGCCCTAAATTATAGCTCAAAGACTGCCAAACTCTGTGTAAAATTCTTGAGGCAAATTCCAGCTCCAGATACCCAGTGAAGTGTTCACGATGAAAGAGATGAGGTGTGGTCAAATATAGTTTAATGATTAAATTTTCAAGACTTATTACAGTATTAGACACATTGCAGTTAATCCCCCTCAAACACTGCCCCCTTCAAACACACTTATCCCATTGTTTTTGCCACTTTCTGAAGCAGTTCTAGAAGTTTTCTTTTGTGAGTGTCTTTCATTGCTCTGTTGTGGCTGGCTTGATGTCCTGAATTGATCCAAGACTTTCACTTTTAATGGTGGTTTTGACTTTGGGGAAGAGCTGGAAGTCACATGTTGCCAGATTCAGTGAAAAGGTGACTGAGGTCACCCGCAATGTCTCTTTGTCGGATGGCATGCTGCAGCTGCATAAACCACATTTTTGATCATATCTCATAAAGACACCCATGAATGAAGACTTCCAGAATTTCTTTTAAAAGTGAAAAGAACAACAAGATACGTGTGTTCAAAGTGGGGTGGTATTTTGAGGAAGATTAATGGCAAGGTTTGTTTTACTATAATAATTTTAAGAATTTTAGTACTTACCATATCTTTTGATCATGCTCTGTTTGCATGTGTTGGAGGGGGGAGATGTTTCCTCCTATTTCAGAGAAATGGTAACTTTTCTCAAGGACTTTTTAAGGACTTTTGCTCCTCTCTTGTTTGATAAACTAAGAATAGTGTTGTACTCATGGGTTGCAAGGAGAACAATTACATATAGGACACAGAATTTATAGTATTATTTTATGATGGCACCCAGAGTTAAATACAAGATAGTGCAGGAAATCTGTCCACAACACTTAAGACCTAGAAAATCCAGGCAAGGGCCCGGATCCCACAGCAATGTCCTGCATGAGTCCAGTTGAAGACCTAGAGCCCATGATAATGCCTCCCACGTGTCTAACTGGAGGCCTAGAGTTCACGACGATGACTCATGCAAGGCTGTTTTACAGATCTGCGCTGAGAAGGCCCAAAGGCCAGTGCTGGACGGTAGAAAGTCTGTGCCAGTGCAGTGAAGGATCTGTGCTAGCAGGCTAAGGGTTCTGTACTGGAGGCACAAAGCAATACTCAAAATAAGAACCAGAGCTCCCTTGAAAAATACCACAGTCATCTTCAGTGACAATGAGGTCCCAAGCTCCTCCTACGATAAGAACAGTCGAGTACATGTCAGGAAGCCAGCATAACAAGCCTCTCTTGGAGATTAAACAGCACACATCTCCCCCTCCAGAGCCAGGAAGCGATGCTCAATGTAAGGAGCAGAGCTCCCCCAAAGTGAACCACAGCCACTCTCAGTAACAAGGTTCCAAGTTCCTCCATTGATAGAAGTCAGGTTCATATTAGGGAAGCCAGCATGATGAGCTCCTCCAGGAGAACCAATGGCTCCAAACAACAGCAACACTTAGGAGAACCCACAATGCTATGCTCTTTCTCGCCACATTTCCTTTTATGCTGGCAACTTCCCTCAGGTGGGCCATCTACACTCAACACCATGCTGATTTAACTCAGCAGGTGTTAAGTTGACCACCAGTTTTTAATCCATAACACTTAGTATTTTCTGCAATAGAATTGTTGATGCAGAATTTCCTTTCCAATGAAAAGAAGTAAAAGGCTCCATACTGAAGGCATGATTGATCATTGTTTTCTGAAGCACTGACGAGGAGCGTGCGGAGGTAAACTGCGAGAAACAATCAATCAAACGCCCAAGGAAAGCCCGCCAAGGGGGTTCCCGTAGACAGGCTCTGCTGGCTGAGCAGCAGAGGCCCAGGTGACCAGGGGCACCCGTTCTCCCATCATCACGGGCATCGGACCTTTCCAGCAACCCTGCGCAGCAGCCGCCCAGCAGTGTGCAAAACCACGCACCGGAAACAGAGCAGTAGGAACGGAAAACCGAGCCCCACAGAAGGCGAAGAAAGAAATGAGAGACCCACGGCTGAGCAGCACGTTTGGCTCTGTGATTTCTGATAACCCAATTAAAAAGTGCAGTATGGTGAATTACTTCATTCTTACTATCAGCAAGGAGGAAACAGACTTAGGTTTTCTTGGCATTTACCTGTAACACCAGTTTCTCAAATGAGACTTTACACAGGGGCATATCAACATGCAGAACTACATGAAAGAGGTATTTTTGAATTGCTGCAATCATTGTCATCAGTTAAGCATTTTTTTTCTTTTGTTTTTCTTTTGGTTGAATGAAAATTCAACTTGCAATAGTTCCCTTCTTCTTGGTTTTAGAAATTATCCTGCTATTGCTTGAGTTGTGTCCTTTGAAACTCATGTTTTGCAGTGCTAACGCTCGGGACCTTGAAATGTGGCCTTATATGAAGAGAAGGTTTTTACAGGGCTAAAAATGTTGAAATGAGGTCTTTAGGGTGGGTCTTATCCATTATGACTGTGTCTTCAAAAGAAAGAGAAATCTGGATCTGCACACACTCAGGAAACACCGTGTGAAGACGAAGCCGGAGTCCAGGGTGGTGCTGTACCAGTCAGAGATGGCTGAGATTGCTGACAATCCAGGAGGCTCCCCCCACATTCTCAGGAGGAACCAGCCCGATGACACCTTGGTCTCAGAATTCTAACCTCAAGAGCTGTTAGATTTAAAAAAAGTCATGTTATTTCAGCCACTTAGTTTGTGATACTTCGTCATGAAAGGCTTAGAAAACCCACACAGAGTTTATTTTAAATTTAGGGTGCTGAGGAATCCTCCAAATCAACTGCCCCTGCAGTGAGCAAACTTAATCAGAGGCTGAATAGAAGTTTCTGGTTGTTTGATTGAAAAAAAATTAATTGAGAAAAAAACGCAGTCAAGATAATTCTAAAAATAGCTTCGAGTTGGAGCATGGCTTCAGTGCCCAGCTTTCACAGCAATGATGTGGTCACCTCGAGCCTGGTTCTGGCAAAAAACATTCACATTGCTGCAATAAAAAGATCACATATTTTCTTTGGTCTTGTCTTACTTTATATTGGGTCTCCTTTAAGACAAGGGTCCAGACACCAGAAATAACTGGTCCAGGACCAAATTCAATAAAACAGGAAATCTCTGTCACTTACCTGATCCTTAATTAGAGGAAGGGAGACCTGCAGCCCCGCTTTTTCCAGCTCAGGTAATGCTGCTGGATGGCCCCAGTAAGTCTTTTTATGACCTGGCTGAATTTTGCCAAGTATTTGCTTGGTGTCACATTTACGAGCTTACTTAAGAATCTTTTGTACAAACTTTTCGAAGGTTCTCTTTATGGACTTGCTCCAGAACTAGATTCCTGGCACCCACTGCACAGTGTTTGAAGGAGGCCAGAAGGTGAGATTTGTCTTCTGGTTATTTCTCCTGCTTTCTTTCCTGCCCCTCCTCTCCACACAAAGATGTCCCTGAGCTCCAGGGTGCCACTGCTTTTCTCACAAGCGAAGTGGCTACTGACCTACCAACGAGCAAAGTTCACTTCTGCATTTACCATTGCCCTGCGTTCTCCCTGGCAGGGTCCTGACTACAGGGGGATGCGTAATATTTTAAGATATCCACAAATGGCCCTGCGTGTGACTGGGGCGTGTGAGGGCGTGCATGCACACATGTGCACAGGCACTCCGGAGGGAAGAATGCTTTTCTGGCCAACACCTCATGCAGCCTAATTACCCCAGCCTTGCAAACAGCCTTCTAAAGTCTGTGATTCAATCTGTTACCACAAACTCTACCCCAATGAAAATTTGCACTACACCCTGTTCACAAGCTGGCCATATAGTTCTGATGGAACTCACAGAATATTAAAGCCATCTCTGCCCTTCACATAGTCCATAAAGTCCCACATTGTTCTCATCATGGGAAGTTCTTTCACATGTCTGAGACTGTCCCCACCCCACTATGTGGCCCTCAGGGAAGTTTTCACGTGCATAGGCACTTATTAAACATCCAGTCTCAAGTCTGGGCTACATAACTCTGGACATTCACACACAATATAATGAAATAGAGAGTCAATTCTCATATAATTCAGATAAAATAGACTCCTGATTCTTTTCTCCAATGGTTTGGCCATGTTGCTCAAAGCACTTCAATTATTGGTATGATTTGTGTCAAAATTCTGTTCTCTTGTTTTACTGTTCAGAAATTGAAATGCCCCCTCCAAAATCATATAAAAGTCTCATGTACCAGGGTTGGGCTAGGCAACTTCATCCAAATTATATGGCTGGTGAATGGCAGAGTCAAAGGAAAAAAATCTATCTTCCTCATGATGCGAAATATAAGCATGCTTTGTGGATCTCAGAAGTTCCGGAGATGGTGCCATGAATAAGGCTGTGGAATACACAAGTCAGGAATAAAGGCATCACACAACAGGGAAAACCTATTGAGGAAAATTGTGCCCATGCGAACCCCAGTATGGGGAAGAAATCCTTCAGAGACTGGCATTTCTGCCTCCATGTCTGACTTTATCATAGCCAGTTCCTATCATTGAAACTTACACCCACATAACAAGAAGCTTAAGATAAGAGGCATCTGATCTTCAAATGGGATAAGAAAAGAGGAATTGGGGTGAAACTGTGGAGGAAGAGGTTGTGTTCTGCGAAAGCAGCTCCTACAAGCAGAGTTGGACAGAGCTGTGCTGTGGGAGGGTTACACAAACACCGGCCTCGGAGCAGCGGAACTCTGAGCACCTGCTTAGCAGTCACCTCTCCCCCCAATCCCGTCACTTTGCATCGCATTTCATTGCTGCCACCCACTTTCACAGAATTTGTTTTATTTTGAACAACTCCAATGAAGATAGTAGCAAGATACCCTGAGCTTTTTTGATAGACAAGTTAACTGAGAAAGTGATTTCTCAAAAGGCAAATAGCAAGTTAATGACCGAAAAAAGTTTTTACTCCTGATTCATTGATCTTTCAGTTTTTGCTCATATAGATGCAGAAGAGGTGGAAGTCTAGTCTCCTGGATTGTCTTGGTAATTGTTCATTTCACCCTTTTACCGAGTATTCTACAGCTATACATGGAGACGTGGGCCGCCATGCTAATCGTAGACAGCGTGACCTCTCCACACCAACCCAGATCCTTGGAAAGACTAGAGTTCCATTCATTGAAGCATTTGGTTAGACTATTTGAGTGTTTTCTTTATGAGAGTGAAAACAGACTTTGTGAGAGAATAACAGCGAATTCATATTTATGTGAGGTCAAAGGCAGAGTCCAGAGTAAGGCTTGAATCCCCTCTTTACCATTTATAAGTGTGAATTCTTGCCTTACCAGTTGGGAATGGCTCCACCTGTCTAAATACACACTTGCCCAAGCTGGCATCCATCCCCGCTAGCACAAGGGTCGCCCCTGCGGGAGCACAGTGACGTCACCCTCCTCACAGCCGGCCGCAGAGCGGCGTCGCAGGCACCCCGCGCCCAGGCCACGCGAGGCGAATGGAAAGTTAGAAACACCTTCTTCAGGCAGCCACTGCCTTACTTCATGTTTATATTAGTGTTGCTAATCTAGTCAAGTGAACTTTTTCCCTAAGAAAATGTAATGGGAATATTTTATTTGAAAATTTTATGTAGTAAGCAGCTGTCTAAAGTCTTAATTCTTGTTTTCAGTAGGGTAAGTGGCAAATGCAATGGGGAAGAAGAAAAGCAGTTTCCTGAGCACTGCTTGGAGCAGCAGGCTGTGGAAAATCTGTGCAAAGTCTTTCCAGGAAAACATGGCTCAGGTTGGGGTGGAAGTACTTAAATGTGTACAAGACAATACGTCTTAATGAGGTCGAGCAGAAGAGCTGGAAAAGCCTCTACCAATCAGGAAACATAGGAAGAGACAGGGAACACGGCTTGAGAAAGTCACACAGAAGAGGAGGAAGAACCGTGACCAGCGAAGAGCCACGACCCCAGCTGGCTCCAGGGTGAACCTGTGACCAGCCACACCCTGTGTTGATAGCTGCAGCCACTGGCAAGGGTGAAAGGAGGCTGTCGTGTGGCCCTGCTATTGCTCCAGTCGCAGAGCTCAGTCATACACCGGAAGACACCCACTCTGCCCTCCAAGTTCCTTCCAAGACCTGATTAATCACAAGGTGGCTAGGCCCTGTCGCAACATCTGTGTTTCTCTGTCATAGAAATTTATGCAGAAGTGTAAGCTAGTTTATAGCTACCTCCATTTTGTCTGATTTAAATGAGGAGAATTGGTATATGGTGAGAAAAGAGGTATTGGTGAAGGTCAGCCTTGGTTCCCTGTCCTTTTTCGGGTACAACTTCGGAAAAATTACCTAACCTTTGAGCATCTTCAACCAGGACAGTAACTGTTTTAATTTTTCAGAAAAATTCAATGCTATAATGTGTAAAAGTACCAACACAGAGTCTGCAGGTGAGAGTCGGTAGTAACTGCAGATGGAGAGACAGCACCCAATGTCAAGCATTAGAATGAGGACAGGAAGGTGCAGCAATCGCACTGGTTGCCTTCTTCTGAAGCAGCATGCACTTGAGAGGGAAGAAGTTGTCAGTCTCAGGAAGAGACAAAACTAGAGAACACCACATATGAAAATAGTGCCAAGCGTCCAGGGCTAAAGATTGCCAACATTTCTTCGGTAGTGAACAAGTGGGTCCTAAACAGCCTGACCTCGCCCGGCACTGCATGTCTGTCTCCCACCGTAACCACTTCCGTCTTGGACTCTGTTGTAGTGAGGGGTTACAGGGAGAACAACTGCATACACGACACAGGATTTGTAATACTGTTTATAGTAGTCACCCAGAGTTGAACACAGAAAGTGCAGGAGAATCTGTCCACAACGCTAAGACCCAGGATATTTAGCCAAGGGCAAGGATCCCACAGCAATGTCCTGCATGAGTCCCACTAGAGACCCAAAACACATGACAATGCCTCCCACAGTTCCAACTGGGAATCTAAGAGCCCACGGTAAGGACTCACACCAGTCTATTTACGGTTCTGTGCCGGGAAGGCCACAGGTCAGCGGTGGAACTAGAAAGTCTATGCCAGCAGGGTGAAGGAGCTGTGCAGTGGGTTGAGGGTTCTATGTGGGAGCCGAGAAGTCACGCTCAAAAGAAGAAGCGGAGCTGCCCTGAAGATACCACAGCCACACTCAGCGGCAACGAGGTCCTGCGCTCCTCCGACGATGAAAACAGTCGAGTACAGGTCAGGAAGCCCAGCGTGACAAGCTTCTCCAGCACACAGCTTCCCCTCTGGAGCCAGGAAGCGATGCACAATGTGAGGAGCAGAGCTCCTGCAACGTGAACCACAGCCACTCTCATTGATGAGGTCCCGAGCTCCTCCGACGATACTGGCCGAATCCATACTGGGGAAGCCAGCGTGACAAGCACCTCCAGGAGAACCAGCGGCTCAAACAGCAACTCCTGAAAGAACCCACAATGCCTCTCTCTTCTTCTCCACATCTCTATTTATGCTGGCAACTTTCCTCAGGTGGGCCATTTTTACTCAACACCAGCTGAATTAATTCAGCTGGTGCTAAGTGGACCTCCAGTTTTTAATCCATAACAGACTCCAAGTCTCCCTCTGCATTCTCGGTGTGGATGCCCAGGTGTAAACCCCAGAGCATGACATAGAGTTTTGTCCCACTGTCACCACCAAACAGATATCAAACAGATGAATGAAGTGACCAGATTGGCATGACACCATTGCAGCATGCTCTGTGGTTTGAGACAGAACTTCTTGATACTTGTCTTTGGTTCCAGCTTGCAAAGAGGCTTCTGGTGCGTGTCAAATGCACACAAAGACCCTCAGAGGCCTCCGGTCAGTGCCAGTTATCAGCACAGATTATATTTGTGTGAGAATTTTCCAGAGTGTCTGGATGCTCTAGAAGTGATGCACAGGACAGATAAGACTATGAGGTTGTTACTGATGGTCAGGTTTTTAATAAGTCAACAAGGAAGAAAAGGATAGATTTCGAGGCATAGAACATTGTACTATTTGTCTCTTTCCTTTTATTTTTATTTTGCGTGGCTTGTGTAGATTTTGAATAGATTATGTAGAAATGGAGGTCTCTGTGGAAAAACTGTTGCATTCTTTCCCACAGCTTGTCTCCCTGGTCGTTAACTATCTCCATGGGGGACCAGAATCCCTGCAGCACAATCCCCAGTGTGGTGGGTCAGAATCAGACACCGCTTGTTTTCAGAGGACGCTAGTGTAGGTGACTTCTTGCTCCCTAGTTTCTCTGTTTTATAGTTGACCTGGACAACACCGCAGATAGTCAAGATCAAGACTCTGCTTTCCTCAGCCATTTGTGTCTGTCTCCCTTTGCTCCTTAAGACATGAGCTGTATTCAGCAAATTCCTACAAGAGGCACTGGGTGCTCCCAACTATGAAGTACATGCACTGCCATTCTATTTTGGAAGACTTCTTGGCCCACTTAGCTGAAGGTTCAGAAGATTTTCTATTTAAAAGAATAAAAATGCCAGCACTTGTTTCATCTGCCCTTTGCCCACCTCCCCCTTGGCACAGCCAGGGCAGTGCAGCTCCATGGCCAGGCTAGCAGGCCCTCTACCTGGCGTCGAATGCAGCTGCTGCCAAACCTGTGCCATCCGAAGGTCTCCGAGGTGCTGGGCGCTTCCTGCAGAAGTGGGCTCCACTGTCCCCTCAGCAGCAGCAGGTACTGAGGAGCTGTGATATGGGACAAATCCTTCCTGAGAATCTGAATGAAGTCATCAGCTGAAAATGGACTTTGAGAACTGGTTGCATTGTCCCAAAGAGAACATGTACCAGCTGGCCACTCCGGCATGTGGGCTGGTGTCACTCAGAAGATGGGACCAGCGAGCACACACCCACAGACCAGCGCAGCCAGGGCACCGACGGCCTTTATCCTTGCAGTGTAGTCCTCTGATCCACTCAGCCCCAAATTCTTACACCAGGAGTCCCACTGTCTTCACTTGTTACCCTGAGAAGGAGAATTTTCTTTGGAAGAGGAGACGAGTCTGAGGTTTGCAGTCCACGGGCTGTCCAGCCAAGTGCTTATCGCTTTTCTTACAGGAAGTGTAACTTGCAGGCCACAGAAGCATGCTGATGAAGTCCCCTTCTGAGACTGGAACTTGGGGAAGGCACGTGGCAGAACTTTCTGTGGCCCAACAGACCTGGGGAACATCCCGGCTGCGAAGTTCGCTCAGGGAAACTGGCCTCTGACAATATCACTGCTTGTGCCCTCTAATGAAATTTTGCCAATGGAATGCTGAGCACAAGCTTGGAAGAAAGTAAAGGGAAAAGGACAGAAAGGAAACAAACTCAAGTTTATACCTTAATAGACTTCCTTTGGCAGAGTTGTCTCACACTGGCTAGCCCCTGAGCCGGGGCCACCACTCCTTTCAGGGGGCCTTCCTCAAAACTGTGTCCTGCCAAGTTCCTCCCACCCATCGCCTTAGGAGGGGAGAGGACAACAGCTCCACTTTTTCAGCCGTGGATCCATGAGTAGTCTCTTGTGCTTTGCTAAACTACAGCCCCTGATCGCCTGCCTTGGCCCAAGAGTGGAAGACTGTCTGGAACCCTCCATGCTAAAACATCTGTGGGCAAACCAGGGCAGTTATCCACCCTACCTCTCGCCTACATGCCTTCATAAATGGCTTCTTTACTCAACTCACCTTCAACATTCGAGTTGAAAGGGATCATCTATTCTCTT
The DNA here is from genome assembly GCA_004363535.1 of Dasyprocta punctata. Lineage (NCBI taxonomy): Eukaryota > Metazoa > Chordata > Mammalia > Rodentia > Dasyproctidae > Dasyprocta > Dasyprocta punctata. The sequence goes on along the minus strand of RJWM01006896.1, from coordinate 65,971 downwards.
TTAGGAACCTTGACTCAATCATTACTGTTTCTCCTTTTGCCACAACTGTAAGATAGGCTGCCTGTGACTACTGTCCCTGCTTAGGGAAAGCCCTTGTCCATCTGAAGGAGGGAGACCAGCGCCCCAGGAGCAGTGGGGATAGATTCGGTGAAGAGGGAGAATCCCACTCCATGGGGGCAACTGTGTGTTCTTCAGACCCCCAGAGCTTTCCCTGCTTTCCCAACCAAAGATGTCAAGTTCTGTGGAAAGAACCAGGATGCCCTGTACCAGTCCTCCTCCCCTTCGCCTTGGGCAGGCCTGTGTGTTCCTGTGTGGAGACAGAGGAACAAGCCACCAAAGTGCAGTCTCCCAAAGCTCTCTCACCATAAACGGCATAAGTGGTGAAATCTGGCAATTTTTAAAACTACTCTAATGACTAGTCATTGAATACAACATGCCATGATCACACTTCGTCCTTAACAGAAGTGACCTGCGTCAGTCTCTACCGTGCCCCTCTGAGAAGAGAGCGGTGTCTCCATTCTACAGCGAAGGGAGCTGAAGCCCAGGAAGGCTGACTCACCTGTCTGTGGCTGGTTCCACCTCTTACAGGCAGCAGAACCAGGACTTGATTCCCTGTGGCTGAACACTGTCACCTGGCCCGATGGTTCCCCCAGCAGACCTGGCTGGCGCTCCTTACCATAACTGTCTCAGCGGGAGAGCAGAGCCCCTCGGGAGCCAGCAGCGCATGGGTGGTGCGGTCCACAGCCTGCTTCAAGCCCCAGCTCGCGGCTCAGATCATTCATGCAAACTAACTCTCCCAGCGATCTGCATATAATCTGTGCCTTACAGGGTAACATAGGTGTGTTCTTATCTCTTAGTTCCAGATGTTTAGGTGCTCCATCAAGGCCATTTCCTATTGGCTCTGTCACTCACGTATGTCCTTAAACTTGCAAAGATTCCTCAAGGCAAAGCCATCCTTGTGACGTCAGAAGCCCCGCCCGCCCGCCTGGGCCCACTCCCTTGAGCTCCTCAGTGGCCATCATCTCTGCCTTGAGGCTCCGTTTTTGTTATAACTAGGTGGAGGCTGGGGCCAATGATGATACAAAACACAGCCTAAGCCTTGCGGGATGGTGCCTTTATTTTCCTGTTCTCTAGTTTCTTCTTTATTCAAAATATCTCCAAAAACAATGCCTACCTCACAATACTGTTTAGTGGAAGAAACACAATAGTATATGTAAAAGTTTCCCAAATACAAGGCATTTCTATTCTTAATTAGTAGATGAGATATGACTAATTAATTAATGGGAATTTACTTGAAGACGTTGGGCTAGTAATAAAAAAAATAATAATGTTGAAAGAAACGACTTCAGACCGAATTCACTGGCTAAGACAAGAATTTACCCTGCCAGGCCACATCTCCAACACCTGAGGGATACTTAGATCTAAACAATAGCAGGGTCTAAGCACAAGTACAGTTATGCATCCCGTAACACCTAATGCTGAGGATATATGCTGAGAAATACACTGTTAGCCAATATTGCCATTGTGCAAGCATCATAAAACATACTTAACAAAGAGACGGTTATGTTACTAGATGATATAATCTTAGGTGACGTCCATGGTTGACCAGAATACCATTGCATAGCAAAGACCGCAGTGGGGTGGGCGTGGCTGAGGAGTCAGAACATCGCTCTCAGGACTCTGTCCTCAGAACCAGCCCCTCAGCCTGCCTGGTGCCGGATGGGCAGGAGCAGAGAAGCAGCATCTGTGATGGTCTCCACTGCTGTGCATTCGACAGAGCTGCTGGAAGATGCCAGAATCTACCTAGGGTGCAGGACGAGATCGTGTTGGGAAGCTTCACTTTGTGCTGCTGTAACAGGACATTGCGGATTGATAATTCATCATTAACAGAAGTGTATTCACTCACAGTGCTGGAGGTGGCGAGGTCTCACATTTAGAGACCAGCATCTGGCAGGATCTTCAGGAGACAAGGCAAGAGCACAAGGGACCAAACTCTCCGCTCACCAATGGCACCAACCCATGCTCAGCCTCACCCCCGCCCAGAGACCTACTGACATCTTACAATGGCAACTGGATTTTAACTTGAGATTTGGAGTGGACAGACATTCAGCCCTCGGCAGGACCCAACACCATAATCTCCCACAGAACTCCCCAGACACTTGGCCAGGCATGGCTGGCACCGGGCACTGAAGAGAAACCAAATGGGCTCTCACGCATCAAGCAGGGTGAGGACTCATTCTAGGTTTTGCAACACAGGTTTTTGTTTGTTTCAAGATACAAACATTAACTATGGTATGCCCTTGAGTTGAAAAGAGAGGCACGTTATTTAATGTAAATTATGGTTATAATGCATTGAAGTTAAAAGATAGCAGAGGTGGGATAGATCAAACGACATGGAGGATATGTGAAAGTGGCAGAGAAATTCAGAATAAAGAGATGCGCTTGGAAGTATTTTTTCTCTTACACTTCTGGTAGAAGCATTCACCCTGGAGGTATTTTCAAGTGCATCATAGTGATGGCACAGTCGACTCAGCTTACACAAACATACTCACACACACACTCTTGTGGCCAAGTACTGGATCATTTGCTCACCGACGACTCTCACTGCTATCACTGCTATAGAACCTGGCACAGAATATGTGGTCAAGAAGCACCTGCAGAACACTGTAGAGTAAGGGGATAGACAGCTGAACGCATGAGAGAGGAGAGCTACTGCCAGCCACTGAGTCTGAAGGTGCCGAGCACGGCCAAGTTTCCCATTCGATGATTGGGCCCTTGGTGTGACTGAGGGGGAAAGTCTTCAAAAAGGACGGTGTAGGTACACGAAAGGAGCACGGCCTGAAGTTAGGAAATCCAAATAAACCCATAGGAGTGCCAAAGGCTACATGTCTGTCTTGAAAGAAAGAATAACAGAAAGAAAGAAAGAAAGAAAGAAAGAAAGAAAGAAAGAAAGAGAGAGAGAGAGAGAGAGAGAGAGAGAAAGAAAGAAAGAAAGAAAGAAAGAAAGAAAGAAAGGAAGGAAGGAAGAAGAAGAAGGGAAGGGAAGGGAAGGAAAGGAAAGGAAAAGAAAGGAAAAATCTCCCTTTGGGAGACATCATATTTAAAAAATATACTCTCCCCCCAAATCTGCCTGTCAAGCCATAGAATATTAAATGTAGTTGTAGACTAGTTTTTTATGTCCCTGTGACACAATTTGGCCGTCTGAAAAACAATAAAATCATCCACCCCATTCCTTACACAGTCCTGAAATGTTGCGAGTCACAGGGAAAATCCAGAAGGATGGTCACTAGGCTTGAATGGTGCCGTGTGGAACTAAGGGACTTTCCAATGACAGACACAACCCAGACACGCCTGTGTGTCCACCTCTTCGTGGAAGACACTTTAACAGGATAAAGAAAAGCATTGCTCTTCATTGTCAAAGCCAAGGCACTATCCTCAACCCTACGTGACCTGCATGGCGTTTGCCAGCGGGAATAGAAAGGGGACAGTGGCTCACTGATCGAGTCAGAGCATCTGGACATCAGCCCGAGCTGCACTGCTTAGAAGCCGTGTGACCTTAGCCTAGTTCCTTAATCTCAATCCCCAGTGAATTTCAAGAGTGCACTGCCTGCTTTGCGGGTGGGTGATAAGCCAGTGGGAGAAAGCAAGGAAGACCGAGAGGATTAAACAAGGTCATACGTGTGCTGATTTTCCGTAGCATTAGAGTACTATGTGGCTATACAGCTACTTTTATTACCAGTAGCGGACATTCTGGATCCTCGAAGACATGGTGTTTTGGTGTGGCCATGGGGACAAAGGATGAGATGCTGGGCTGGGTGCAGTTTGCTTCTCCTCTCATGCACATCTGTCCACCTAGGAGGTCAGTCACTGGGACTCTCAGATTCGTGGATCTGGGTGCTTGTGACAGTTGGGATGTATCATTATCAATGGAGCAGTAATGTTGGTACAAATTCTCACACTACTCACATACACCAAAAAATGAAATCTTTCTTTTCATTGCCTGTTTCATTTTTTCCCTCAACTCACTCATCTGAGCCAAAAGGAAGGCAAGAATTTTCCACCTTGCTGCTTAATTGGCAGGCTGACATCTGGCCCTGCACCTCTCGGTAGTCTGGCCACAAAGACGGACCTTACTCATGCCAAACAGCATTAGCGCTTTGTTAACACTAGGCAGCGGCACAAGCAAGAAGTTTCTGTGGTCACAGTGTGACTTCATGGCGCTGCTATCTGAGCAAAGGAAACACCAAGCAAGGCCTGGACAGTTTCTTTACGAACAAGCTGGAAGCAAAAAGAGAGCAGTCTGCAGTAGTTTCAGAAGAGATGGGGAACTGCAGAGGATGCCTCCCCACTAGAACCCGTGGGGACCACAGAGAGGGAGACGAGCTCACGCACCATGGGGGTCAGGCTGGGAGGCACGCGGCTGACTGACGGAGGGGCACAGCAACCCAGGTCCCTTTCAGCACCTTCCCCGCTTCGCCAGGCCTTCTCTAATGTCTTGGTTTATCGTGGTCTAGTGAGCAACGGCATGGCAGGGCTTTGCTGGAAGTCACGGAGCCTGCTACCCTTCTGCAGGGTCTGCTTGGGGCGAATGGATGTTCCTCACACCTCACCTACTGCTGCTCTTTACAGTCTGCTCGTATGCCAGAGTGCTGCCTCTGTCGTCCACTAGCCAAGAAGGACAAAGACTTTCTGCTGGTCTGGAATTGTATGTGCGTCTGACTGGGTCACGCTGATGATCTGTGTATGATACGAAGTCAGAGACCCCGATTAGCTCGGGGAGGCACTTCAACACGTCCAGATTTCTCTCCGAGAGCTGCCAGAAGCTTGCTGTCATGGCCGCAGGCTGCTCCTTTGGGGCTTGCGTTCTTCATTCTTTCTGGCTGCTGAGCTCTACCAGCTTGGAGAAGAGGCTGGGGGCACGCTAGTTGTTGGTTTTACTTTATTCTTTCCAAGTTTAAAAAATTCTGAAAATGATACATTTCCAGCATAGCTTCATAGTAGACCTCAGGAAAATGAGAAAGTGTGAATCTTCCATTATGTGTCTTTCTTGTGCTTATGGCTCCCTCATTTCCCAAAAGAGGGGCCAGATTCCTCGGGTTTCTTCCCTTGTCCCTCCTTAACAAGTCTCTCAGATTCCCATTTACCTTAAAACCTTCTACTAGCACTGGGGGCTATGTAGTCCTCTGTATGGGAGGCTGTCCTCTATGTCCCTGAAGTCTCCCACTAGACGGTCATACCACCTGCTTCTGCAGCTTTGACACCTAAAACTATCTCCAGACTTTAGCAAATTGCCTTCCATCTTGGGACACCACCATCCATGTTTAATAATTAATGTGCTAGAAAGGAATTGGCACTAAGCTATGGAGACTACCTTATAATGATAGAATTTCAGACTCTCCCCATGACAATAACCTTCTTTGGGGATTGTGAAGTCATTTAATAAAGGTGGCCCCTTGCCTAGTTAGCAATGCACTCAATAGCTGGTTTACCAGAATTATGTAACTGAGATCTATAACAATTTGGCCCCAATCAGTAGTCGTTTGGGGTGTAAAATCTCCTATTCATTGGACTTCTGGGCCGATGTACTCCCTTAAGATCCCAGATGGTGTTCTGCTAGGCAAATGGGATAATTCCATTCTTCAAATGATGCATTTTCAAGCTCAAAATATACATCTTTAAAATCCAGCACCTTAGGAGCCAGTATCTATATGCACAGACTCACACGATTCAGCTTTAACCAGAAGGTGATGTCATCAACCAAGCACAGGTCCCACACTTCGCTGCTGGGGCGGGATTTACACTTTCCCGGAGAATGTGGAGTTGGCAGGGAGCTCCGAAAGTGAGCAACAGAGACGGGGCAGGCACAAGCGATTCTGGAAGAGTGAAGCCGTGTTCCTGTGTGGTTTGGAAACAGCCAACTGTGAGTGCTTCAGCACATTTCTTGCAGTGTGAAATCATTTAGCATGGTCTGAGCGAAGGTTACTTTAAATAGAATGAGAGAAAATTGCTATTGCAGCAAGGAAGCTGGTTAACGAGGGTCACCGAGTGGCAGAGACTTTCTGGGGACCTGGCAAACGCAGGCAACTGACTGAAGCTCAGGACGGGCCACTGACTGACTGGACAATCCAATCTTAGCAAATGGAGATGCGAGCATAGATGTCTCGTCTAGGAACGCTTAAGAAGTTAAGAAAAAGATTCCTTTTTATTTTTTTGCTTGAAAAGTTATTTCCTAGGTGAAATTGAGAGCGAGAGAGACAGAGAGAGACAGAGACAGTGAGAGAGGTAGAGAGAGAGACAGAGAGAGAGAAAATCTCAAAATTTTAAGGGAAATTAAATCTGCATATCCTGGTAATTATTTGTGTCATTTGCCTCATTCAACATTTATAATTCATTCATCTGTTTGGATTTCCTAAATTCTCAAATCTTTTAAATTTGTGTAGCGAGTTTCCTTGTGCTCATATTGATCCCAATGGTGCTGAAGCAACTGAAAGTGCCAGATGATACGTCCTAAATCTTCACAAGTTATTGAGTTTCAACATGGATTTACTTTCGTAAAGTCAACCTCAAGAATACATACCAGTATTAGTATCTGTAAAGACTTTCGTTTTTTTTCCTCCAATTTAAAGACAGCTCATAGAATCACAAAACAAAGCTTTAACTCAGCACTTGACAAAATCCAAAGACACTTCATTCTTCTCGCAATATGATCTTCCTGCTGGAAAAAAAGAAAAGTACCTCATGGTGCAATTTTTGCAAGTCTATGACTTTGGGATTAGTGCCTATGCAACTGAGTTGGAGGCAGTACACTCTTTCTTGGCCATGGGAGCTGCATATAAATCATACAGAATGAAGCTTATACAGAAACATGAAGTAAAAGCCCAACATTTCTTACCAAGAAGGAGAGAAGTACATCATGGAAGATGTAACATCATCTACTGTTGCTTGAGTCTTTTAAAAAATGCACCATGCCTGAAAAGAGACAGGAAGTCACTAGCCGGACTGTGAGGGCCCCACGTGAGCCCGAGCAGGGTGCGCCCAGCTTTGCTCTCTTCTCTCAGAACCTTAACAAATGCAAATGGATAAATTTAAATAAGTCATATGATTACTGCATTTTTTCTTTTAAAATATAATACCTAGACATGGCTTGTGATGCTGGGTGGTGGGTGAGGTCACCCAATTTTGAATTCTACTATTGAAGTTTTGCTGAAGAACAGGCTTCCCAAACCTCAGTGCTGTCTGCTGTCTCTCGAGGGCTGTTCCCTGTGTGTGATTTATGGCTTCCATCAGTGATCTTCCAAGCTCAGTGCCTGGAGTAATTTATTCCAATGCCAACAGGCATCCATCCCCGGCCTCCCAGGCAGTGATAATGGTTCCTTTTCCCTTTCCTCCCACCACATCGTACTTACCTTTGTTTCAAAGCTTGTGTGTTACCCTGAAATTATCCTTGTGCACTGTCGCCTCCTCCTTTGATCTGCAAGCTCTTCCAGAGTGGCACGGTGTCATCGCTATTTCTATGTCTTTGGGGCCACGAAGGTCATGATCCTCTATACATTTTTGATAAAAGAATGAATTAATGACAAAATACATTGGCATGAGAATTGCCCTAACCACTTTCTATCTGCAGTTCATGAGAATTCTAGGCACGGCTTGAGAGTTTTCCACCTGTTATGTGAGAAGATAATGGAAAGCATTCAGCTTTCCATGTCTCATTGTGCAGTAAGAGGAAGGAGACCAACCAAGTCAGAAGGACCGTTTCCACCCCTCTTTTGTAGTTCAGTTCCTTTGTTTTTCTAGTTTTTAAAGATTACTATTTTTCCTGATTTTCCAGGGAAGACTTGTATCAAGCACCAAATGTCAAAGAAATTTTTATATAATTAGGGACAAAGCAAATAGCCAATGAAGATCACCAAACAATTCAAGGCATCTCATTTTATTTATTTATTTATTTATTCATCTATTTCTGGAACCAGGAATCAAACTCAGGACCTCACACTGGCCAGGCAGGTGCCGTGCCGTGGAGCTACACCCCTGGCCCAGCTCAAGGCGGTTCAGAGGCGGGTGTGCAGTCCCCTGCCTGCCCGCTCAGGAAGGCTGGGAGACTGCCCCAGGAGCCCGGTGCTTTCCTGACCGCTTGGCAGATGCTATGGGATTGGTGTTGGGTAAATTACAGCGCTCCCCCTCTGAAGGGACTCAGCAAGATGATGTTGCATCCATTACGCCTTTGTTTTTTTAAAGTGCATCACATAATCAGTTTTTCTTCTGCCATTAGCTCCTGGGAGGTTTAGAGCGCAATGGTGATTCTTCTCTAGAAAATGTTTCTACATTTATACTTCTGTGTTCGTTTATTCTTACCCAAGTTTGTCTTTCTGTCCTTACATATACTCTTGCTTTTTGATCTACCTCTAATAGATGTTACTATTTTATGATGTATTTATAAGCTGCCATAAATCTTTTTTGAAATAAAGTAATATAATACAAAATATTAAATATTTGCATAAAAACATTGAATCGAAAGATTCAATGGCTACTGACCAATCAGAAAGGATCTATCCATTAACAACAAAATGTCAAACCAGTGCATAATGGCAAGACACCATCTTTGTTCATACATGGGCTAAATAGCATAGCCCAGGTTACAAAACAGAGCATTTGACTTGGACTCAGAAGAGCAGAAAAAGCGGCACCACAGAGAATAGAAAGTACTGAACCAAATCCTAACTGGAAAGCTTGGCTCTGCGTCTTACTCACTTTCTGGGATTTTAGTTTTTTCATATGCAAACACTAAAATGATACTTTTTAACCTCATAACATCGGTAGAGATTTATGAGTTTTCTGTTTAAAAGAAGCCATAATGCTTTACCGTACTGATGCAGAAATGCCACACCCCAGTGATTATTTGGGTCTTTCAGTGAAATTTTTCAGTGAGTCACCCCATTTTCTTCCAGTTATTTTCATAACAGGGAAACATGGTCACACATCATAAACGTCTCTACCTGAGCTTCCTTGGATGGTCTCGAGATTGCTACTGAAATCGCTGAGTTCCTCCTCCGTGGAGCCAATGGACGCCCAGCGCTGCCAGGAGCTACCAGCCTGCACACAGAAGGGGACTGTGTGGCAGCTTGGGACCGGGCCACGCAGCCCGGGAGAGGCCAGCAAGGAGGAAAGGGTGGAGGGAGGCCAGGACCCAAGCCAGGCATTTCAGCTTCAGTCCTCCGCTAGCTAGTGAAGTCATTTTCCATATAGCCTCTGTTTCCATGAAACTCCGCGACTCTTAACAGTTGAACACACAAAATCTGAACTCATCTGATGAGCCATCCAGGCCAGAGCAAAGTGCTCGCCACCCGACGCTGTCATCTGTGTCTGGGGACATTGTCAGTCCAGGCACCAAGCCTGGGCCTGGGGCTAGAGTCTGCCTACCGCACCCAGGAGCTCCTGGTCCTGAGACAGAGCTGTGCCTGTGTCCAGAGAGGTGGCGCGTCACTCCCAGCAGGGGCCGGGTGCTGGGAGCCGGTTGGGTTGGAATCCCAGCTCGGCCACTGTGTGGCACTAGACTTTAGTTTCTTACCAAATTATGCGGGAATAAGAGGAATGCCTACTTTGGAGTGGTCGTAAAGATTTAATGTGATATTCACATAAAACATTTAGAGCAGATGTTGCCCAGTGTATGTGTGACGCGTAATTATTCTCCAGGCCCCCACATGCAAGCCCTCACACCAGACGAATAGTTTCAAAACCTTCCTTGTGGTAAGGCTGCTATTGACTGGACATTTTCTGTTCCCATGAAAATGTTCTTTCATAACCACACTTGTGTTCACAGCACTCTTTTCTGGTTTCGCTCCCTTCGCTCAAAATGGTTTCCTCAAGCTTTGCTTCCTTCCTGCATGCTTTATGAAGCTCCTCCAGGGCCACCCCACCTATCCGCACCGTCTTCGCGGGTCTGTTTCTCCGAGGAGACTGAAGCCGATTTCCTTCTCCCTTATTCCCTGCCTGAAAACCAAACGGACTTCTCCCCACTTGAGAACTCTGAGGACCGAGCCTATGTTCCTCCGCTTTCACCTGTCCTCCGGCTCAGGCTCACGGAGAGGTGGAGCTCAGGGAGTCCCCGGTGAGCGCGGGAAGGGATACTGCAATGCACCGTGGCGCGACGCTGCCACTGCGTGCGGGCTTCTGCGGTGTCTGCAAATGGCACAGCTTCAGAGACGCGAGATGAATTTCCTGATGCCCCCTGAGCTCCTCCACGAGGGGGGTAATTTCCCTTTTTAAATTTGTTAAGCTTTATTTAATTTTTTTGATCAAAAAACCGTAATTGTCTCTATTTACAGAATACAAATTAATATTTTGGTACATGAACATACGTTGTGGAATAATCAAATCAGAATCATCAGCACCTCAGATGTTCATCATTTCTGTGTGGTGAGAATATTAAAATTCCTCTTTTTGTAGTATTTTGAGATATGCAATATATTTTTATTAACTCTAGTCAATTTCCTGTACAATAAAACCACCAGACTTTACCCCTCCTACCTAAGTACAGCTTTGCACCGGCTGACTGCCCTGCCTTCTCCCCACAGCCCTATCTCCCAGCCGCTCATCATCACCGTGCTACTTGCTATTTCTATTTTAACTTTTAAAAATTCTGTATATGAGTGAGATCATATGGTATTCTGTCTCTCCACCTGGCTTATTTTACTTAATGTAGTATCCACTAGGTTCACACATGTTGTCAGAAATGACCAAATTTCCTGTTTTTTGAAGATGGTATAGTATTTGTTGGATATATATTTCACACCTTTAAACCATTCGCTTGTTGATAAACAGATTGTTTCTATGAATAATGCTGCAATGCATATGAGCATCCACTCATTTTTTGGTGCACCAATTTAGATTTCTTTAAATAAATACCAGGTAGTGGGATTACTGGACCACATGATAATCCTATTTTTAGTTTTTTGGGAACACCTGTACTGCTGTGCAAAACAACTGCACTAACCTATAATATCACCAAAAGCTTTCCTTTTCTTCGCATACTACCAAACAGTTGTTGTCTTTCATTTTTTTGTTAATAGTCTAAAAGCTATAAGATGGTAACTTGTGCTTACAATTTGTATTTCTCTTATGATTATAGATGTTGGCATTTTTTCATACACATCAATTGTTAACTTGCATTTTTTTGAGAAAGTTTCTTTAAGTTCTTCGTCCAATTTTAAGTGTTGTTTCTTTTCTCATTACTGAATAGTTTGTGTTTCTTGTATATTTTGGATAAAAACTAAAATATCCAAAAACAATCTTTACAATCTTAATTTTAAAAAAGCTGAACTTTATTTAGCCTTTGGGTTTTTCACACCACAGAAGCAATGAGACATTTACACATGTATGACCACTTATTTCACTTAGAAGTATGGTCTCAAAGTGCATACATTTACCTAGAAATGTCTCAGGTTTATCCTTCTTTAAGGCTGAGTAGTACTCCACTGTACACAAAAACCACGATCTCTCAATTGACCAGTGAGATGCTGAACATTTTTCATATAGTTATTTGCCATTTCTACTTCTTCATCTGAGTAGTGTTATTCATTTCAGATGCCCATTTCTGGACTGAGTCTTTAAATTTTGAAGGTATGATCATGAAATAGGAAGAAAATATTCAAATGGGAAGGGGAAGTGGGGAGGGGAAGTGGAAAAAGAAGGAAGGGAGAAGAAAAAACTGAGAGAAGAAGGAAAAAATAAGAACAAAGATTTTATAAGTATGGAAAAGAAGAGGGCTTAAAGTGAGGATAGGGGGTTGGGGTAAAAAGAAAAACAAAACTATATCATGCATAGGTACAAATTCCATATGATGAATGTGATCATTATATATATCTAGAATGTACTAATAAATTTATTTAAATTTTAGAAATGAAGTTGAAGGCAACAAACTACTGGACTTTAAAAATATGTACAAAGCTATAGAACTGAACCATTATAATAGTGGCATGAAGACAAACTCCTCAATCAATAGACTAAGAAAACAGCCCAGAAGTAAACTAACATCTACAATTAATTTTTGGCAAAGTTGCAAAAAACCATTTTGAGGAAAAAAAAACTCTCTCTTCAATAAATGGTGTAGAAAACTTTGGTATTGATATACAGAAGGGTAAATCTGAACCCCTCTCTCACCTCTTACATAAGAATCAACTCAAAATGAATTTACAATTCAAATGTTAAAATCTGAAACTGAAATTATTAGCAGAAGACGTAGGAAAAAATCTGTGACATTCGTCTTCACAAAAATCTCTTAGATAAGACCCAAATCACAAGCAACAAGAAAAAAAAATTAGAGAAGCAGAATCGCCTTAAAGCATAAACCTTCTGCACAGCAAATTAAACAATTGCTAGATTGAAGAGACAACCAGACGACCCATGAATTGGAAGGAAAATATCTGCAAGTCGTCCCTCTGAGAACAGGCTTATTTCTAACTGCTGTACTCACTCATGTATTTATGCGAGGCCCAGCGCTGTGCTGCGATACAGGGCTGTAAAACCCAATCAGACACAAGGGCTGCCCGACAGCAGTTTTCCCTGATATTTTTAAATCCCTACAGAGTTCAAACGACCTCTATACAAGGGGTCTGCGGTGGTCTGGATGTTCGCGGCTCCCCACATTTGTATGTTAAAATTCGAATTCCCAAGGCGAGCGTAAAGAGGGAAGCCTTTGGGGCTGATGAGGATGTGCGGGAAGTCCTCCTGAGTGGGATTAGTGCCCTAAGGAGGCCCGAAGGAGCTCATTTTCACCTTTCGCCACATAAGAACGCAAAAAAAAGATGCCACGCACCAGCCAGAGGGGCCCTGCTCAGACTGAGTCTGCGCCTCGAATCTGGACTCCAGCCTCCCAGCCTGGGAGGAGCAAATTTACATTGTGCATGAGGCACCCTGTGTGTGCCGCTGGTCCAGCGCCTGAGGGACCGCGAGCAGGGCTTCCTCTGGCAGAGAGCAGTGCCCACGTGATAGGAATGAGGGGTGTCTGGGGAGGAGTGGGGGACCCTGGGGGGCTGGGCGCCCGAGGAAGCCTGCTCACCGTGAGCCAGCACGGCGGCTGGAGGCGCTGACGTCTGCGCAAGGAGCTTGCCAGCCTGGGGAGAAAGCTCGTTACTAACCGCCGCGGTGACGGAGGCCACCTGAGAGGGAGCAAGCTTGAGAAGAAAGAGCACATCTTGGGGTTAAGTAAACCTCTCTCCACTTAGTAGCTATAAAAACTGGGCAAAGTCTCAAAGTTTTTGATCTTCAGATTCTTGCCCTGTGAAGGGGAGATAGCCTCCCAGTGTCATCCCTGATGATTGACTAAAAAACAACGTCAAACAAATAGTATCCAGCGGCCTGTGCTTGGTAAATGACATTTCTCCTCTCCTGTGCAGGTGCAAAGCCACCCCTGTGCTTGGACGCACCCCTAATCCACATGGTCCTGTAGATTTCAGCAAGTTCCCGGGAAACACAGTTTTGTTCAGAAAGCCGGTGGCACGCAGATCAGGAGACTAGCAACGTGAAGCGGCCGCTGCACACCAGGCAGAGTGTGGGACGGCCCAGAGCCGCGCCTCCTCAGGATAACCTCTCCCACGAGCCCCTTTCTGCAGCCAGGGTGCAGAGGAAACCTGGGTGGGTTCCCCGCAGGAGGAGCCTCGGGAAGGGTGCTCCTCGGCAGCACCGGGTGCCAGGCGTGCAGGATTGTAGGGTGGCCCTGAACACTGGGCTCGGGGGCCAGGTGGCAGCCAGCACTGTCCCAACTGTTCCTGCAGAGCCTGGGCTGACGCTGTGGGCAGGAACACGGGGTGGGCGGCACGGTGGGAGGCGCTCCCTGCCAACACACGGCCTCAGAGTTTCTGCAGTGCAGTGAGCTGGGGCAACTGGAGAAACTCCCAAGTATAAAAGGTCCCATTCAGAGCTGCCGCCCTGTTACACAATAAGGGACAAGGAGACACTTGATGACACTGAACAGCCTTGAGCACAGAGCACAGGAACACAGCTTCCTCTGCTTCGTCTCCTGAACTTGGGGTCTGTCGCGTGTGATACGAGGCTATAAAAACAAGCAAAGCTCATCCCACTCTGCCTTGGCACAAGACTTGCTTCCCTAGCCTTTTCTCTCTGAGTGGCGATCATGGGGGACACACGGCCACGGAGGGCAGTGCCCGAGTCCCCTAGATTAACCGCAAAAGATCTGGACACAGAGTTTTTGAAAAAGGTTCAGAAATAATTCAGTACTGTAGTAAATATATACCAACGGATCAGCATCTGGATGGGCTGGTGCTCCCAGGCACCCTTGCTCAAAATCCCATTTCTGACTTAGAAATTATACAAAGCACGATTGTAATGCGTGCTGCTGGAAGTATGATTGTAGGTGGCACAATGTACATTTTTGAAGTGTAGAAAACATTGAAGTTTCAGGAACACAGTCTCCTCTGGCAGAGAAAAGACTACCTGCTTCCATGCCAGCTCACAATTAGGAGCGGGAGGGCGCCAGGAAATCTTCACAATGTCATCTTGTGTTTCTGGGGTGCATGTGCAATCAGTGGCAAAAAATGCCAAAGAATCTCTAGGTCCAGGAATGCTGCCAGTCCCTCTCTCCTGCACATCCTCCCCACGGATTAATCACCAGGCCCCCGGTAACCACAATGTGACCATGATCCGAAGAGCTTCTTTCTTAAAACAATGAAGCTCTGTCCAATTGTCTTTGGGAGGCATTAAGAGCTCGAGGACATGGCTCTGTTTCACTGAAAATGCTCCACGCTGGCTTGGGGGATGCTGCTGACAGGAGTGTTGAGCCAGGTTGGGCAATCACGAAAGTTCCAGCAGGACACAGGCTTCTTCCTGTGGGTCATCCAGCAGGGCCTCCTCCTGAAAAGCCAGGGAAGAGAGAATGAGGCTCACAGGCCTGTGTGAGCAAGCCGTGAGTGTCCTGACCTCAGCTTCTCAGTGCGTCTCTCCTAACACGGACGACACATGAGGACAAGCAGCAGGACCGCTGGGACTCCACTCCTGGGTCGGTGAGAGACAGGATGAGCCAGTTTCTCTTCACCTGGCTGCTGTGCGCTCTGGAAGGTGATCGCTCTACCCCAGGGGCCACTGCGGAGTATACAGAGGAACACTGTCATTTTCAGAAGGACAGAGCTTGTCCCACACCCGCCCCATAGCTGTTCCTAAAACAACAAATACTGAAAGCTGGCTGTGGGCTCCTTATGCAAACCCCAGAATTCCAGTGCTATTGAACTTGACTGAACAGGTTTTAGACCACAGCACAGGAAACTCCAAGTTCAAAAGCTTCCCTTTGCAACACACTGCACCCAAGCGCTCTTGAGAATGGTTATCTCAAGCTTTGTGTGGGGGAGGGAATCCTCCATGGAGCAGGGAAGTGCAGGGTTTTCAAAAATCTGGGCTTGAGCAATTTCACTGTCCATGTGCAGAACTCTCGGTGTGAGGCAAGCAGGTCTTGCGTCTCCTGTGGACACGGCTTCCTTTCCCAGGTGTCTCCCTCTTAGGAGGTAACTGGCCAGCCTCTCTGCCCCGCCCAAGAGCTCTAAGCAGGGAAAGAACGAGGAAAGGAGATGAGGGCCAGCAGGAATCCGGAATAGGTGCATTGCAGAGAGTGTTCTAGCAACCAGATCCAGAATTTCCAGGGCGACACTGGATACATGGGTACATTTGACAGACATATCTGCAGTCTAGGAAAAGAAAAATGACAACAGACTGGAAATTAGCAAAGGTGAATTTTGTTTCTGGCCTTACCATATTCATATCCTGTGACTCTGGCTAGATTTATTATTTAACTTGTCCGGGCCTCCATTTCCCCATCAATAAAGTAGGGATACTAACAACTCTGCCCCAGGTACCATGCCCATTGTAGATAAGTAATAAATAGTATGGAATGTATTGGAGATAAAATGACCGGCGCATGCTTCAGGTTTCCTTTGAGGCTGAACTAAGTTGGTATCTGTGACACTTGCTTCACGAACGGCAAATGTGCATGACCGAGAAAGCGGGACAGAGACTGGCTTCCCCGCAGATGTTGAGGCGGGCTTCTCGCTATGCAGAGTTAGCACGCTATGAGGTGTGTTAGCACCAAGGTGACTTATCCACAGGTACTCCGCAGGGAATGTATTCATGCAGACCCAGTCCAGAAATTCTGAGATAAATAAATGTTTGTAGCTTCTGTCTTCTAAGGGCTTCTCGGGGTAGGCTGCAAATTTCTCAAAGACACAACTGCAGTTTTTGTTAGCCCTCCTGACCACTGAGCCTTCTTCACGAGGTTCTCTAGGGCGATGCATTAAAGGGTGCAGACCAGCACATCCTCACTCCAGACCTCTCTCAGGAAGCCCAGGGCCTGGGAGCCCCGCACTGTGAAGCGGCCACCTTGGTTTCAGAGCTCACGCAAGCTCCTTGCAGCCGCTGGCATTTTCACAAGACTCAAACCCTTTCAGTTTACTTTAGGCAATCTGCATGGTATTGTTCAAGCTAAATTGCCTTTCCTCTATCAAAATGGAATCAAACTGGTAAAGTAGAAACACCAGCCGTGTCTCTGAGCTCCTAGTCCATCAGTATCTCAAGCACTTTCCAGTACTGACAGGGGAGAGGCACACGACGGTGAATGCTGAGTAGAAGCCGCATCAACATTGTTAGAAGTAAAGAATCCGAGTGGCAAAAACTGTCCCGCAGACTCTAGACAGAAGAGCTGAGACCAAAGAGCCCTGCTTTGCCCTCAGGGTCTGACAGGCCGGGGAGAGCCCCCAAGGGTCCTGCAGGGACCACGGTTCCAGGGGCGGGTGACCCCAAGTCAGCAAAGCCATTCCTGTGAGCTCTGCTTCCATTGTCTGATCTCTTTCTCTGCTCTTCACTGAAGCCCTCTTCTACTTAGGGGGCTCCTTATGATCCACTGGACCCCCAGATATTCTCTGGGCCTAAGATCCTTGACTTAATTACACCTGCAGCCTCCCTCTGGTCATGTTTGCTTCAGTGGGCACCATGAGCATCTTTTGTGGGGTGTGAAGGTGTCATTCCAGCTGCCACACCAACCTAGGGTCCTAAATTACTCCACCTAAAACTCGACGCGAATATGAGGCGGGCTCACAGAATGAGAGGAAGATGCTTATCTGAGGAGCAGGGCCTGGCACAGCGACACGACTCCCCACTCTAGCTGTGCTTGGACTATTCAGGTGGCCATGGGTTCTTGCTTCTCCACACAGGACAGCAAGCCTGGAAGCGCCCAGCCATGCCCGCGTCTGCCGACCGCCTGCAGGCTCCAGGGAGGTGGCAGCCACACCCGGGGCAAAGAGAAGGCAAGAGAAGACTTTCGTCCTTGGTAGCCTTAACACTGCTGCTCTGAAAGTCCCCAGGTCTCTAGAATAAAAGCCCTTTCTGTACTGTGATCTAATTCATTTTTAACTCTTGCCCCACTGGATTCCTTCGTGAGTTCATTAAAACCCTATCCGAATCACTATAGTAAATATGAGAAGAAATTGACTGCTTGCAGTACAAAATAAAACCAAGTTAGTGACTGTTTTCCTTGGAAGGAAGCCGGATTCCTGCCACTCCTGGGAGTGGGTGAAGGGAGCAGAGAGGACCAGCGCGGCTGGTGGAGGAGGTAAGAAGGCCGGAAAGGAGAATCGGAGGCCTCCATCCAGGCTTTCATGCGGTCCTTGCCTTGTAAGTCACTGTGAGTAACTCCTCTGTTTTTATGTTCTTGGTTTTTCTTCTCCTGTAAAACAGAGAGAAATCCGACCGCGACCTCGTCAGCCTGCCATCTAGGGCCTCGGAAGCTCCCCTCCCAGTGCACCGGCCTTCCCGCCCCACTCCGGGTCTGCAGGTAGGGCCCGCCCGGCGGCCCCTGAGGGCTGCAGCCTCTCTCCTCGCGGGTCAGAGATGCTATCGGCCTGAAAGTTTCCCCTCTGCTAACAATTCTTATCTTCTGTCATCAGCATAGTGACTGTGAAAAATGTTTTCAGTGGGTGTCTCTGATTCATTTTGGTGATGGTCCCATGATGTCTGCAGAAGTTAAAGTTTAAACTCGCTGCCTTCCCACTGGCCTTCGCAACTCTGTGGACCTTGCCAGTACTAAGGCTGACTCCTCAGACCCAAGTTTTCCAGACCACAGATCATCTGACCAGAACAAGTGGCTGAGTTTGGTGAGGAGAAAACTCACCCAGGTTTCTAGTGGTTCTCTTAAAATGCTGTTCTTACGCAGCAGCAAAATAAATGCGAGCAGCTAGGCAGCACACCATCCCCAGCTGGCGTTATGAAGGTTTGTCTAGGAATAAACTTCCTAAAAGACAAAGCAACAGGCTTCAGCTATGGAGACAATGCTGTTACTGTCTTGGGCGTTCAAGACACTCTTCCTAAAGGCACCCAGAGAACAGAGTACTCCTCTCATTGAGCCCAACACAGTTTGAGTATTGTTCAGGAGCTAACCCCAAGCAAAGTCAGAGAAAAGTCAGAACTTGTGGTCCGTGAAGACACTGAACTCAGTCTGCAGCCCCCAGGGGACAGAGAGAATTTTTCTAAGGTGACACATCTTCCAGTGTTGAGACCGCCACAGGCAGAGGCTCTGGGTGCTTCCCACTCAGTCCCACTTCAAACCCACCCGGAGCGCTTTCGGATGACTATGTGGATGTGACCCGGTGCGCAGGTGCTCATCTGAGGCAGTTTGCGTAGGTCTGTGCTCTTGTGTGTCTGTGTGCAGAGGATGTCTGGCTGTGGGCACAGATTTATTTTGAGGGGGTGCTAGTTTTAGATATCGAGTAGGGCACATACTAGTTTTTGATTTAGTGATGTGCACGTGTCTGCACAGATGTGCGGTACGTGCAGATCGCCCGTGTCCGCTGTGTGCCTCCGGGCGAGGAAGTGCGTGACTGGGGCAGGCCCACAGAGCGTTCGGTCCTCAAGCTCAGCCACGGGACCAGGCAGCCGGGCCCCTGCTGCTCACTGGCCTACCCGTTCACTGCAAAGGTTTTTCTGAAAGTCTAAGTTTTGGGCCAAGTCGTTTGCAAATTGCTGAGAAAAATAGGTAACGAAAGAGAAGCAAAAGTCACATTCCTCAGAAAAGTCATCATATTTAGAAGGTAGGACATCTCCAAGCAGAAAGGACCTTGGCCTGGGGACATCACGTAGGGCTGCACAGGTACCAACCCCTCATGTCGGGTGTCTCTAACTATACAAAGTCATGGAGACACCACAAAGGGATATTTTCAACATGCTGCGTCAATGTTCTGAAATTTTGTTGGTAAGTTTTGTTTGTGGGATTAGGAATTGAACTCAAGGTCTTCACACTGAGCTCTATGCCTAGTCCTGTTTAATTTTAATGCAGGGCTTCCCTAGGTTGCTAAGTTGCCCAGGTTGTACTCAAACTCTTAATTTTCCTGCCTCACCCTTTTTTATGTACGGTTAATATAGATAGCCCTGTAAGACAAACTATAGATTATGCATGTACTGGTATGAGATTGACTTGTTTTCTCCCCATTGAAGTACAACCAGGGATGTGGGAAGGGCTAAGTGAATGGAGGAGGAGGAGGAGGAGGAGGAGGAGGAGTGGGAGGAGAAGAAGGATGACAGCGATGATGATGATGGTATGGTATTGGCAAGGATACCAATGACACAGCAACAAGGTGGCAGATATTTATTTATTGAGTCCTTAAATACTCATGAGCTGGGCTTTGGATTCAGCAATTCACATAGATCTACACTGCATCTGTGAGCAGTGGGAAACTGCAAAGAGATCTCACAAACGACAGGGATGAAAGGAGACTTCGAGGAAAATCGGCGGGGGGCGTGGCAACTGTAGGGTCCTGGCTCGTTTCCCCTAGGGTCCTCATTCCCCAAAGAGCCCTCTCATGACTCTAAGCTTTGTCAGGGACCCTGGAGTCCTGTGTCTACTGAGTAAGATGCTCTCAAGGGACCGCTTTTGTTTGCGCAGTGGTCAGCCCCGGGACTGGGCGTCCAACCCCCAACTCGTTCTACCTCCAGCAGTTCCACTCCCAGCCCCGTGTAACTAACTGGCTTGAAATATGAACTGCTCTACATCGTACAGATACTCTCATGTGGAGCTGTTTTAAAAGCAAGCAGGTTTTAGGTCAGCCCTGGAATCCCCATCAGCAACCACACTAACGGTTTTTATCTCAGGTTTGTGGGTAAGAGTTACCCCACACCGTTACATTCATGATTTAGGTAATCTGAACAACAAGCAACCTTTGAGATAGGTAGAAACAGCAGCCCAAGCTGGGTATGGTGGCGCACACCTGTAATCCTAGCACTTGGGAGTCTGAGGCAGGAGGATCCTTGTGAATTTGAGGCCAACCTGGGATACAAAGTGAGCTCAAGGCCAGCTTGAACTGCATAGTGAGACCTTGTCTCAAAAGACCAAAAAAGAAAGAAAGGAAGGAAGAAAGAAAGAAAGAAAGAAAGAAAGAAAGAAAGAAAGAAAGAAAGAAAGAAAAGAAAAGAAATAGCCCAGAAGTATTCTGGGGAAGATCAACCGCTGTAAAAATATTGAAAATAATATTAACTGGCATTGCATTTACATTTTAGAATATATCTATCATTTTAAAATACACAACAACTGACAGATGATACCAGATTCTAGCTTCTGCATGACAGGAGCGCCCGACCCTTGGAGGTGGAACAGTGGACTCAGGATGAGGCCCCTGCTCTGAGCTGCTGGTCTAGGCAGGGAGCAGCCGCAGGCATCAGGTTGAGTCTGAGGCTCCACGTGAGAACCCGGCGCAGGGCAGAGCCGGGGCTACTGTTCACCACAGCGGATGTGACCACAATCTGAGCTGCGATTATGTTAAACTTCTGTTATTTCACAAAAGAATTTACATTTCTTTAAGGTTCCAAAATTGCTATTATTATTTTTGTGTCATTTCTCACTAAAAGGAGTTTAAAGAAGTTGCGTTTAACTTCCGTTTCATTTATTATTTCTTATGTCTTGGTCTGCAGCAGTTCAGCCTTCTCCTGGCTTTCAGGAGCACAGCTCTGTGTGTGACACGAGTGAGGACTGGTGAAGCTGGTGACCTCGACAGGAGCCTGCGATGATCCCGGGGAGCTGGGAGCTCCTCAAGGCTTCGGGGGTGGGTGCTGGGTTCTGGGAAATTCTCAGCTGAACGTACTGCCTGTTGGTTGTGGATCGCAGTTAGCTAATTTCTAATTTTTACTATTATGATATGAAAAATGTTAAATCAAGTTCCTGGTCATTTCCTTGAATGATTAGATAATTTCAAAAATCTAAGATTGGATAAAAAAATGGTAAGTGTGGGAGGCAACACATATGATAGTTAACTTGATTTAGTCATTTCACAGTGTATACCTATTCTGAAACATCAAGTTACTCATGGTAAAATATTGTCTATTTTTTAAAAGGTAAAATGATTCTTTAAAAAGATAATACTGACTCATGACATCTTAGGGGATGTCATGAGAAAAATAATAATTTCTAAACCATTTTTGTTTTTACTCACAAAATATCAATATATTTCCCTTCTCCCAGGAGCCACATCTGGGTTCATTCCTGACTTGGAATTCTCCATTTTCATGGAACAAGCCAGCTCAAAGCTATCATCCATGTTAGCCACTAAAGGTGAAGACTATTCATGGGACCACAGCCAAAGTTCACGTCTGGCCTCCTCTTCTGCAGTAGAAGACCATGAACCTGCCTGAGATATTTAACTCCGTTACTCTGTATTGTGAATGTAGAAAAGTGTTATCTGCAGGAAAGACTTAAATGTGCTGGGGAAAGAAGAGTATGTAGAAAGGACTTTGGTTAAGAGTCAACAGATAAAAGAAAGTTTGTCTGGCAAAGCCCCCAGTTACATTTTTTGCTCTGCAGAACGCTTTCTAAGCTTGGCATATTAAGCTGTCCTTATACCTTTCTCAAACACGGTGTGTAGTAAATGACTTCTCTGGCTCTCAGTTCCTTCAACATTCCGGTGCCAAAGAGAAAGGAATCAAGAGGGAACTCTGCTAAGGAGCAAGAAGCATCCACAGAAGAGCTGTCTGTGAGCCTCTGGGTCGTAGGGGCTTTCCTGTTAAAGTGGAGGCCAAAAGTGGACCAAAGCCAGAGGGGAAGCCACTGAGTTCTCAGCCACAGCTCCAAACACACTGCATCTCCACGCTCGCCTCTTCCAAATTGGTTATCAAAATAAGGCGATATGTGTACAATTTTTAAAATTTTAACATCATAAATGATGCCCATAACTTAAAAGAATATGACACATATATTCTGATTGTGGTGTTAAAATGTTTATGTAAACCTTTTCCTTATTTTGCAGAGCTTTAGATGTCCTCAAGGGAAAAGTTCTTGTCTGCCTTGCTGGGGACAGGCAGGGCTCAGCCGGACTCAGCTCTAAGGAGCCACAACTCCACCCCAGCTCACGATTCATGGCGCTGACTTGAACATTTCCAAAAGAGAATTTCTAAAGAAATTTTGCCAGCTTGTTTTTTTTCATCTCCCTCTTGGTAGCAACTGTGATTCTGAATTCAGTGAATATATGTTAGACAGTGTTTACTTGAACCTTCTAAAACAAACTGTTCATCTTGGGTGTAACAGAAATGCTCTCTTTTATATTACAGTTCCCATGTCTCTCTGCGGAGACTCGCCAACACAAACACCTACTTACAGGCCTGCTCTCTGTCGCTGGAAGCTCTTTGGTGACTCTGCCATTGGATTTCAGTCGATAAATTTGCGTTTAGCGCTTAATTTGTTCAGTATGCCTTACTAATTTGGCAATATTTATTTTGGCCCAGAAAGCAGAAAGCAGCGAAGTTCTCTTGTTTTGTTTGGGGTGTGTGTGGGTTTTTTTTTTTTTTCATTTCATTTTCATAAAAGGATTTCAGATATGAAAAAGCTACAATGTCATGGACGGAACTGGTTTCCTGTTTATGAGTCACCATAAATATGAAAGGTGCTGGTGATATTTCTCAGCTGAGAGAGTCCATGCAGCCTGTGC
Organism: Dasyprocta punctata; assembly: GCA_004363535.1. Classification (NCBI taxonomy): domain Eukaryota; kingdom Metazoa; phylum Chordata; class Mammalia; order Rodentia; family Dasyproctidae; genus Dasyprocta; species Dasyprocta punctata. Next base: position 43,013 of record RJWM01006896.1, on the reverse strand, counting down.
GGACAGCAGATCCTCAAACAGGGTGGTCTCGAGGTGACTTGCTGACCTTGTATGGTGTCCAGAGAAATTATTGTTAAAGTACAGTAGCGAAATACCACATACACACACACACACACACACACACACACACACACACGCAACATGAAGGATTTTTTTTTTACCATGGCTATTACTCAGACAAGATCTCTATCATAATATCTTAGTGTTCTCAAAACCAATCTTTGGGTTTGGCAACAAAGTGGCAAGAAATACATTCAGTTCTGCCATTTTTGTTTGTTTACTCAGTGTGTCGTTTCGCAAGCCTCTCCGCCGAAATAAATCCTCCTCCCCAACACAGTGTGCAAACCTTCCTCAGTCTCGCTTGGGATCCGCAGCTCTGGGGGGCCTTCTCTCTTTGGGGAACAGGCGCCCACACATTCGGCAGTAGCAGTGTTTAAAATGCTCCCTCAGAAGTACCAACTTGAGCCTCATAAGGCTCATGTGTTCTAGGGAAAGGCTCATGTGTTCTAGGGAAAGTGGCCCCGTAGTTTTGGCATTGCTCCCTGGAACACGGTAGGCAAACAGGATGCCCCTTAGGATCCAAGATCTCATGCGAACCTTCAGGCACTGGATCGAAGGCACCAGACTCCATCCATCCGCACCAGCTCTTGTCTCTTCCAACGCCCAGGTCACCAGCACTCACTGGTTGGTCTGAGATGTTAAGACTGCACTTTTCACAAAATAAACTGACTTGACTCGTGGACAGTAGCACTGTTTGGGCTTTTGCTTTCCTCATCCAATGAGACAATACCAGTAAACTGCTCCTATTTATGCTTCCGTGCTTTTTCACTCTGACCCTACTATGTCCTGACAAACTGGGACGCCATGGGGCAGAGAATTCCTAATCTTCTGGAGTCTAAATTACCCTTAAAAATAGTTTCTATCCTGATGTTCAAAGAAAGGAAACAATCTACCCAAGATCACAAAGTCAGCCAAGACCTGAACTGGGATTCAAAACTAAGATTGAACCCACATGCACACTAGCATTCCCATTACTCCACCCCGCCTCACATAGCCTTGTGAAAAAAACTACTGTGCAGAAAACAGACAGCAGCCGCAGATTCAGCCCCAGGCAGGCAATCCCTGCTCTCCTTCCCGTTCAGAGGCTTGGTTCTTAGAATAAAAGATGCAGAAACAGCTCTACACTCACCCACTTTTTTTTTCACAAAGAGGCCAAACATCTTCCTGGGAAGAAACATAACCTCTGTAGTGAATGATGCTAGGCAAACTGGCTTTCCACATGCCAAAGATTCAACCTAGACCCATGTCTTCACCATCCACTAAACTAAAATTGAAATGGATTAAAGATCTGAACATTAAAACAGAAACACTTAATCTGTTGGAATATAGGATAGGTAGAACTCTTGAAGACACTGGTGTAGGCAAAAACTTTATGAACTTGAAATTTGACAAGAATCAACAGCTGGTCTCATGATAATAAAAAGATTTTGCACAGCAAAAGAAATCACCAACACAGTGAAGACACAACTCACAGAGTGGGAGAAAAATTTTACCAGCTATTTCTTAAACAAATGACTAATATCTAGAATATATAAAGAACTCAAAAAAAATCAGACGCCTCAAATTTAGAGACTTAGTTCCAAAAATGGGCATCTGAAATGGATAGACATTTCTCAGATGAAGAAGGACAAATAGCAAGTAAATACATCTTTGACAAAATGCTCAACCTCACTGGCTGTTTGAGGACTGCAAATTAAATGACATTGAGATTCCATCTTACTGCAAAAAGAATGGCTATCATAAAGAAATTGATCAATAATAAATGCTGGAGGGGCTGTGGAGAAAAAGGAACCTTCTCCACTGTTGGTCGGAGTGTAGACTGGTGCAACCACTGTGGAAATCAATGTGGAGATTCCTCAAAGAGCTAAAATAGAGGTTCCATTTGACCCAGCTCTTTCCCTTCTTGGTATCTTCCCCCAAAGAGTTAAAAACCTCATAGCACAATAATATGTGCACAGTCACATTTATAACAACACATTTCATAATAGCTAAATCTTGGAAACAGTCTACATCCTCATCAATGGATGAACAAATAAAGAAAATGTGGTTTTCATGTACAGTGGAATACTATTTTGCCATAAAGCAGGATAAACTTTAGAAGTTTTTAGACAAATGGATGCACCTTGAGAACATAACTTTAAGTAAAACAAATCAGACACGCATGCTTAAATATCACATCATTTCTCTTGTGCAAGAAACACAAATGGTAAATAAACACTCAAATGGAGGAGAGATATTAGGAAGTATGAAGAAAAATGTTCAAATAAGAAAGGGAACAAAGAGGGAGACAGGAGAAAAACAAATTTAAAAATGAAAGGAAAACAATAGAAGTAAAGTTTCATAAATGGAGAGGGGAAGAATTGAAAGGAAAGGAGGAAAGTGGGAATAAAAAGAATTAAGATATATTATTTACAAGTACAAATTCCCTGTGGTGTATGTGATCATTATGTGTGTCAAAAATGTACCAATAAAATTAATTTTAAAAAGTCTTGACTCTTGTATCTGACCCAGGATCACCGAGGAGCATTTGCTAGGAGGAACCTAAGCCAGTGGCCTCTGCCCCCCGAGGAGGATGGTATTGAGCTCCCCAGGGCTCTTGGGGTGCCCATCTCACCTTGGAGTAAATGTCCTCCAGCGACCATGATAGTCGATGTTCTGGATGAATCGAAAACCGTACAGTTATTGAGTGTATGAAGAGACCTAAGGACCATAATCAGCAAGTTAGAACAAGTAGGCATATATGGAACCCTGGGGATGGAAAACATGTATTAGTGTCAAGCAGAATGCAGAGGTGATTCCCAGGAGCCCAGCGCTTGGTATAAATTTATCCCATTATTCAATAAAACTTGATCTGGACTCTGTCGTGAAGATCCTGCAAAGATTTCACAGATAAAATTAAGGCCCCAAATCTCTCAGCTTTAAGATAGGAAAATTATCCAGAGGTAGGCTTGATGTAATCACGTGAATTCTCTAAATGTGGGCCTAAGAGTAGAGACAGGGAAAGCAGAGGGTCACAGCGTGAGAGGAGATGTCTGTGGCCAGCTGTGAAGAGAGAGGTGGTCACCAGCCTTGGGACGTGGATGGCCTCTAGGACCTGAGAGCAGTCACAGCTCACACCAAAGAACCTGCAGCATGCCAACAAGAACCATCTTGGGAGTGAGCTCCTCCCCAGACCTCCAGATAAAACCTCAGCTCAGCGGAGCCTCGTTTTCAGCACAGACCTGCAGAATGGAGAGCCCAGCATCTACACCTCGCTCTCAGCTGCAGGTGGACAGGCGGGGAAATGGGCAGCAGTTTAAGCAATGACATTTGTGATGATTTGCTGTGCAGCAATATATAACAAACATAAGACTGTCCACAAGGCAGTCTCAGCAATTTATAAAGCACCACCATAGTCTCTGACCAAATTCAGCGACGCTGGAAATGTTAAGATCACTCCCCTGGAGCCTATAAAGTTGAAATTTATAAAAATTACTAAATAGCCTGTAATTTAAAGAACAAATCACAGTAGAAATTAAAAAGATTTAGAAGTGATTAACATTACTGAGCACTGCTCATAGATGAGAAAACTCAGTAACAAATACGAAGCAGTTCTCTATAGTCATCCATTGATGCCGTACAATTCCTTTAAATAACTAACAAAGTTTCGTGAAAGAAGTCAAGTGACCCTAACAGTCTAATAGAAAGTTAATCAATGGCCTGTTACTATTAAAAACCGATTTCAATGAACAGTCATGCACATGGGAGTTTACAATCCATCAACTTAGCCAACACTAAAACCTTCAGAATATCTAGTTGACAAGCATATGAGGGAACAGATTCTCATGAAAATTATGATGAGCAAATTCAACAACTATCAGTTTTAAAATTGCTGTTAAGCGGATAAACTTCAAGAAGTGTACGTTACCTAGTATATGATAAATTTATCCTTGACATTACTATAAATTTTTATATTTCCTTTGTATTTTTATCTTCTTATTCTTTTAGGTAGTTTTTAAGATATTTTCTCTTTGTTTTCTTAGATTCAGTACACCGTATTTTTAAAGTATTCAAACCCCAATTGTTTTCATTGCTATTATTTGTGAAAACCTAAATTTATATATTTATCTCTGATTATAGATTTTTGTATGAGGAACACAAAATTTCTTTTCTTTTCCAAAATTATTTTGCAAAACAACTTCTAAGGGTTTTGTTTTAATTGAAAAGATGTTTTTCTTTAATTTGAATAAAAAGATAATTACAGTAATATTGTGTAGTCTGAGAATGAGCATTAAAAATTTTATATGCTCTGTAATTTTTTGTACTTTTATGATCTACTTTACAATGAATTACTTAAGTGTTTATTGGGAATTCATGATTGTATTTGTAATTGGTTTTCCTTTATATATCCAATATCATGTTATTCAGTGAAACATTAACAACTGTTACTACTAACCTGAGTAGTGTAAATTTTGCTTCCATTTTTTAAAGGATCATATCTACTTGGCAATTCACTTGTTGAAGCTTTGCTTTGATTAAAACTGATCTCCTTTGTGTATTTTGCAAGGCTCCATAGGGAAATGGAACTTCTCTGAGTGTCAGAGAACACAGAATGCACTGGTGGAGCAGGTCTGGGGTGACCGTGGAGGCGTCTGGGGCAGCTCTCCGACTGCTGACTGGAAGAGGAAGGTCAGGTGTGCGGCCCCAGGAGGCCTGCAGGCAGTGCTGCCTTTGAGCCTCTAGTGAGGGCCTGAAGTGCTACAGGCAGAAAAAATCAACACGTGGGCGGAGGCGTCCATGAAGCCAGGGCCTGCTGGTATCATACTTGCCCTCCTGTGTAACTACAGTGACCTTCAAAGAGCAATGATTCTGTTCTGCCTTCAAACATAAATCTGTCTTTGTTATATGTGTCTTTTTTTTTCTCTTAAATAAAAATTAAAAAAAAAAAACATGAAATGAATGCCTTTTCTGCCCCAAATTTCACTAGGAAGCACAGAGAGGGAGAATTCGGGAGCCGCTTTAGAGCGGCCAAGCTGACACAGCTGCCAGCCATTCACTCCCTTTACTGGATAAATCTTTCCCCATCCTACTATTTTGATCTTTTTGGTGTCATTGTTTGTTGTAAACTTGATTCTTTAAGAACATTTATTTTTTTGATGTTACTTTTAGCTATCACTTTTTTTTTTTTTTTTTGTACTGGGAATCAAACTCAGGACCTCATGCTTGCCAGGCAGGTGCTGTGCCACTGAACTATATCCCTGGCCCTAGTTTTGATGTTATTTTTGTTTCCCCAAAGGAGCTGAGTTTTTAGGTAAGGCTATTAAATCATTTGTGTTTATTTTTTCAATTAATTTGTGTTATTGTCCTGTCACATGAGTGTGTGTGTGTGTGTGTGTGTGCATGGTTCATACTTGTGAAATATATTTCTTATTTCTTTTGTTTTTTCAACTCTAAGGTCTTTGCTTTCATTCTTTTCCAAACTTTAGTAGGTACACATCTGGTTTTAATTTTCTTAATGATTACATTTAAGATTTTAAAAACAATATTCTTAAATTTGCATGTATCAGTCTAACAAAGTGTAGACAAAAAGTGGAGATACCATTGAAAAAGCATGAAGTGCAACTGATCACAACTCTGTTAAAAGCAGCCCTTAGTGCCAGCGCTGGATCTATTCCTTCTACTTACACTGAAGGGTTGTTGTGTGGTCTAGCTGCCACATAGGAGCAGCATTTCAAATATTAGGACCGTTACAAGGTTTGCACACCAGCTGTGTGCCAGGGTGTGCATATTCTATGTGTTAGCTCAGTTAATACCCGCAGAATCCCTCCAAAATAGGTATTGATATTCTCATTTCACGGTTCAAAAAAATGAAGTTCACAAAAGGTAAATGATTTGCTAAGGTCATACGGGTCAGAATGAGTCAACTCTCTGTGACCTCAACTCAACCATCTTAACCACTAAAAGGCGAGGATGAAAAGGCACACTTTTTCTAGGTTTCCTAAGCTCTGAGTCATGCAAATTTACAAGCATGTTTTTGGAAAGGAATCATTTTGTGTGTACACTCAATAAAATGCACTTATTCTTGCTATTGTCACTTTTGGTTTTCCCCCTTCGCAAACTGTATAGCACACTTTATTCACCCCTCCTCCTTAGCCTCTGCCATCACCACGTCCTGCTCACGTAAGCCACTTTGGCTTCCTCAAACACTAAACCCTGTGAAACAGAGCGGCCTGCAGTCTCAGAAAGGATTTGACCACTCTGAACTGAAGAACAGATAGCAGGAAAAGGAAGAAGGTCTCCCTGTCCCTACCAACTTCCTGTAATGCGGCAAACAGTCTCGAGTATCCCAAAGGCCAGTGTTTGAAGGCCCACGGAGATACGGGGGTGGTTAGAGAGCTAGCAGGCAGGCCTGGACGGGAAGCTAGGTCACTGAGGCATGCCCTCCCTGCCTGCTCTCTTTTTCAATTTCTGGCCACCACAGGGTCACAGGCCTCCTCTGACAGAGACACTACCATGATGCCACCGCAAAGCTAAGTGACTATGGATGGAAGTCTCTGAAACCATGGGCCAAACTCTGGAATATTCTGCTACAATGACAGACAGCTGATGGACAGAGACGAACAGGAGCCACCAGACGCGTTCCACACAGGCTCGCGGGCTCAGCTGCGCCATGCTTCCCCATTTGGATTAAGTTTAGACGTTGCCACTAAGTGTGGGTGAATGTGTGAGTCTCCAGCCCCCACGTCCCCTTGGGAGTTTAGGGGAAACTGGAAACATCCAATATGATCTTGCCTCACACAAGCTGGCCGTTAAAAATACATATTCCCAGCCGTACTCTGTTGTGTCAAATCAAGGCTCATAGGGCGTAGAACTAAAAACGTTAAAATTTTGTGGATCACTTCCACAGAGGCAGAGTGAGAGTGGTACAGTGCAGGTGATGCAAAACATTGGCACCGTATAAGCATGAGTTTGAGAGCTGCCTCATTAGCTACTGGGGAGACCTTAGGCGTATCACTCGAATTTCTGCACCTCAGTTAACCCATCTGTTTAATGGGAATTATGAGGCCCACTTGCCTGGTGCAATGAGGGTAACACACAGCCACCAGCACGGGCCAAGGGCTCCATGAATGATAGGAGCATTGCTCCTGGTGTTACCTCGCTTGGAATGCTTTCCCTTGTGGGTAGGTTGATCACCCAGAAAACACTACTCACCTCAAGAGCTATTGCCTTGGCCAATGCATTCACTGTTAACTTCAATACATAGATCATAAACTACTTAGTTGGCTTACAGCTTTTTGCAGCTGAAGAAAAATATTTACTGGGAAGATTAAATTGAGTTAAAACAATCAGATTAAAAGGCGCCCAGAGACTGTTCTTCAACCGGGCAAGGGACAAGCTGCATGGCTCTGAGCAGCAAACCCAGGCCAGCGGCTTAGGTAATTTACCAGTAACATGAGGAGGTGTGACTGGAGTTGCAGGGGGGACTGGGAGACAGAAGGAGATGTTTTTCTCTTCACAGAGTAGTCACATCACAGCTCTGGGCCGAGGCTGGCCTCCCTCCCTCAAACTCACACAGATAAGGAATGCGACATTTGAACATGTGCTTAAACATCGGTGACGTGGCAGGTTTAGGTTTCTGTTACGGGTGGTGACATCTTATAAATAAATAAGTCATTTTCGCAAGGTGAAGTTGTAAGTTTGCCATTTATAATTTGGAGCAGATTTTCCTACGAACGAAATTTTATATACAAGGATCATACAAGTATTTGTTACCCAAAGAGCACAGCGTGAGGTGAGCCACACCAGCAATGTGAAGCTTGAGAAGGCACTGCTCCACGGCCACACTGCTTGTGTGTTTGTTTATGATTTAGACAGTTCATATAATGCTGAATTCCCTTAAGACACTATTTATTAATGTTCTAATTACTGACTGTAAAAATATTATTTCAATGACATGGCTTTCTTCTGTCCATCTTCTAGCACTTTATAGTAGAGTGTTTACTGGCTGTATTAACTTAATTATGTCACAGGAAATACTGCTTAACTCAAAATTTAATAAACTGTGTTCCACACCACAATACTGCAGAGTATGTAAATGAGTCTGAAAATAAATTTGAGAAATGCAGCATACTTCCTCTTTTGGACATTTGACCAGTACACTCAGTTCTGGAAGATTCTAAGGTAAAGATATCTTTTAAATGTCACGTCATCAATATTACTAGCACTTACTTCACATACCAAGATTTTTGCTTCTTATCACCGTAATTACAACCCTGAGACTAGTGTTCAAAGTACCAGCTAGGAAACTCGGTTTACTTATTTCTACCCAATACCGTAGATGTTGCATCCTACAGATAGTAAGATAGCAGCTTGGTGCTTGCACTTTCTGGGGCATTCTGTACTTTAATAATAAAAACAATATGCTACAGCTAGATCATAGTTAGTGTGAGACATCACAGACGGTCCTGAGAAGGTAATGATTTCATCTAACACGGAGTTCAGAGGAAAACGAAGGCTGAGGCTCTGTGCAGAGGAACCCTAACACCTCTGCTTTTGTCGCTCATGTTTCAGCTGTGGTGTCAGGGACAGCAGCTTCCCCAGTGACATGGCTGCCCTGCAGAACGTCCTAGGGGAGGGGTTTGCACCCAGCGTTCGTGCCTAGATGGGAAGGCAGCCATCTGCACCACACCCCGGCTGCTGAAAACACTCTCTGTTGCATAGGCAGAGAAGGGCTTCTAGTGCTCTCATGTTATTCCTCTCCCCCAGGAAATATTTAGTGTAAACCCTTGCAGTCTTTCTTATTCTGAAAATGTGGTATGATACACATTTTTTTTAAAAAGTCTTTTCGTAAACGTATAAAAGTAAGCTTGCATTAGGATCCCGGGAGAAGATCCGGAATTAATGAGATTTTACAGTTTGCTGGTGGTAGAACAAGGTAAGACATGAGCCAGTGCCTCAGTCCTCTCTTGTGCTAGACCCGTGCATTCTAGGTAGACATGACCAGAGACACTGGAGGAAATGCATCAGTCAGAATGGGCTCCTGTATGCACTCCCAACCTGACCCAGAAAGCCCAGCCCCGGCGCTCAGGAGTCTGCGGGCGGCCTGCTGGTGACCTGCGGCTCGGCTTGCCCGAAGGACCTCCCTAGCCTGCGAGGTCACGCTCCCTTCCGTGGCACTTGACAACTGCCTGCACCAAAGGGCTTGGTTTCATTTACTTGAACTTCAGTGACACAAATATTTCAGTGGTGAATCAGCCCTGGGAAGAGGAGGCGGGTAGGTAGGGCGTGTTTACAGCAGCCAAACACGTCTCACTGTTGGTGCAGGAGGCCCCGGTACTTTCCTCTCGGACAGGATGCCCGGGGGCCAAGCACTTGTAGCCTTGCACTCAGCTCTCAGAACGCCCAGGCAGTGGTCATTTGGAACCGAGGGACTCGTGGCTTTGGAATGCTGACAATCTCAGGGAAGGGTTTTATGTCTTTCTTCTGTGGGGGCAGTCAGGAGAGCTCTGTGAAGAAAGCCCGAGGCTGTCTCTGGGTCTCAGGACTGCTGAAGAGCGCTTATCTTTGTGCCTGACCTCCTCGTAAAGGTTTCTCTAGTTGTAAAGCCCCAAATAAGAAGTTAAGAATGTTGCAATTTCTGAAAACCAGTACTGGTTCAAAAGCAGGGTTGGAAGATAAGAATATGGGATTTCTTTTGCTTGGATCTCTTACTAGATCCATAATTGTAGGAGTTTTTGACCTTACACAGCAGGGATTCCCTCCAGGGAAGCGGAGGTGACACTGTGGTCCCACATGGACTTCTGAGACATGGAAGTCATCCGACACCTCGCAGTCCTCCAGGAGTGAGGCATTATGAACAGCGAAGGGGGGTCTCTGGGAGATTTCACTTAGAAAGAGCCAAGCAGGATCATCTCAAGAAATGCAAACCAAAGGAAATACTGTCAGAAAATAAAGCTACTGAATCAAACATATAAGGCAAAAAAAGGTGGAACAAGAGAGTATTTGAGGCCTGAGGTTTGGACGCTATGAAGCTGGGCTGGCCTAGGAGAATAAGTGCTCCACAACCAGGTAAGCATCAGGGCCACCAAACCACCAGGTGCCCCAGGGCTGCCAGCTCACTACCCTCTACACCAGTTCCTTCCCAGCTGTGCTCTGCTTTGGGCTATGCATGAAGAGGGCTCCTGTATTGGCCCTGCATGGGTGAGGCAGAGAGGACTGATCAACCTGTTGAGCAGTGCCTGTCCCCTATGCTTTAGTGTTCCCAGCTGTGACCTGGTTATCTGGGAGCCCCAGAGGATTTCAGTATTCGGCCAGGATGTTTGGCTGTCAGAACCTGCATGAGAGGACTATCACATAGATGCTCACTATCTTCAGAATCTCAAATTCTGGAGCTCACGCAGCTTGGCTGAATCATTTAAGCTCCCAAGAATTTGAATTCTGTGAAATGAGATACAAGCTGGACCCATGTTAGGGTCAAGCGCTGGTTGCAATGAATAGAGTGAATTCCAGCACACAATAGTCTCTGTCAGGGGCCGTGTCACCACGTTCCTGAGGCACAAAGCTGTTCACACCTTGTCTGGCTTAGCCAGCAAGTTTGGAGCCAGTAACCTCAGGCACAACAGAATACCCGCACAGAGAACACCACAGTGCATAGGCTCTGTGGTTCGCAAGAGATCAATGAAGCACAGGCTGTAGGAAAACTACTGTCCCGGATGTAGCATATGACTGCACGTTACCATTGTGTTAAATCTTATAAGCAGTGAGTGTGCTTTCTGTGTCTTGCCCATAAAGCTTTTTGGATTTCTTTTGTTGTCAGCTTTGCCTGAATGTTTACTTCTAAAATAGCCATAAAATCCTTAAGAAATTTATGAAAATAAAAAACACTTTGGGCCTCAATTTACTTTAATCTTGCTTTAAGTCTCATAAATATAGATAATTCTGGACAGACACAAACCATGCCAGAAGGAACATCTCCACCTCCCCATCTCCCAGTTTGAAGAGATCGTTTGTTTCATTAAAGTAAAGAAGGGAAACACTTAGTCCAAGTCATGGAGGAAGTATCTTGCCATCGTGGCTCTTGTTTTGGGGTGAAATTGGTTGGAAATAGAAAAAGAAAAACATAGTCCTACTGTCATTTCACTGAGTGTGCGGTTGAATAAGTACAAAGAGGCCAGGAACTAAGACCAAGTTGAGAGCAGGAGAGACATTGATCACTCACAGGACCCTGGCGAAAGTGTTTTAGAGAAGGAGCTGGGAGCTGGGAGCTAGGGGAGGTGGAGAGACATATTTAAAAATGTAGCAGAAAATTGGATAACTATAACCAAGAGAATTTTTTGGAAGAGAAAATTTTATATTCAATTGAAATGATCTGATAAACAGAACTTTAAAGTAAGGTGATCCAACATTAGTTTATGATAAAAATGGCATCTTTTGATTTATATGAGCCTTGGAGAGGACTGAGAAATAATAGTATTTAGGGAATGGTATCAGGAAGAGAGGACTGGAGGTGCCCATTTAATGAAACATTAATATCAAAAGATAGAAGCAAAACAAACACAAAAAAATAGTGTGCAAGAACAGATCAAGGCATGCCAGCTAGCCGTGCAGGTCCCAGAGGTCCTGAACTCCCATGAGCCAGTCACAAGGCCCCAGCACCATACTCCAGGGTGTGACCCAGCTACCTGCATGGGTTCTGGAGGTTCTGAACTCCATCCAGCCCAGCACAAGGCCCCAGCACCACACTCCGGAGGTGCATTCCTGTTAGCTGCATGGAGGATCCAAACTCTGCCCAGCCCAGCATCCCAGCACAATCCTTCAAGGGAATGCCCAGCCAGCTGCACAGTCCCAGAGGTGCTGAGCCCTGCCCAGCCCAGAGCCCCAGAGCTGTCCATCAGGGAGGGACCAGCCTAGCCAGTGGGTCCTGGAGATGTCAAGCTCTGCCCATCGCAGTGCAAGACTCTGGTGCCATAGTTTGGTGATGCATCCTAGCTAGCTATGTGGGTATCAAAGGATCAAAGCTCTGCTCAGCCCAGCATCCCAGTATAATCCATTGGGAGGGCACGTGGCCGGTCACACAAGTTCCAGAGGAAAATGACAAAACAAAAGAGCAAGATGCAGTCTCAGTCCTCCAGCCCATCCAGAACAAACCCAGGAGACACTGATAGGAAAGACACTGGAAATAGCACAACTGAACTTTCTGAAATGATAGCAACTGAAGTAAGAAACAACTCCGTGAAGCTATAGAGGAAATCAGGTCAGAAATAATCTCTCAGATAAAAAAGAAATGATAAACATTATGAAAGAAATGTTGAATGTGTCTAAAGAAGATGTAGATTAAAAAATAGATGAACATAAGAAAATGATGTAAACCTTGAATGAACAATACAAGACAGAATTAAAATGCATGAAAGAGATTCAAAGAGATATTCAGGAAATTCCACTGGAAGTTGGCAAAACTGCTTGAATAAAGCTCAAGATAGAATCTAAGACCTTGAAGACAGGATGGAATGATCACAAAAGAAAAGATCTCTTAAAAGAAACAAGGAAACAGGAAAAAACAATTCAACACCTGCAAGATAATGCAAAAAAAAAAACAATATAAAACTGATAGGTGTCAACAAAAAAGCAAAGATCAACACAAATGACATAAGAAGACTACTTACAGAAATAATAGGAAAATTTTCCAAGCATGAGAAAAGAATCTGATATACAGATAAGTGAGGCATATAGAACCCCGATTAGTCATAACCAAAATAAATATTCACCCAGACATATGATAATTAAGATCCCAGAAATTCAGCACAAAAACAGAATACTAAAAACTGTCAGAGAAAAGAAACAGATCACCTATGAAGGAAAGCCTATCAGAATCATGACAGACTTCTCAACACAAACCATCAAGTCAAGAAGTGCTTGGAGTGAAGTATTTCAGGTCCTGAAAGAAAACAACTTACAACCCAGATTGATGTACCCTGCAAAACTATCTTTCAGAATTAATGGAAAAATGAGATATTTCCATGACAAATAACAACAGAAGAAATTCATGAAAACCAAACCAACCCTACAAAGAATAGTAAAAGATATTCTAGACAGAGATGGAAATGACCACAATTCCAAGAACAACACCAAAAAGAAACCATCAGGCAGGGTAAGCGATTAAACAGAAGGGAAAAGCAGGGAACCAACAGCAGGCAAATACCCTGTTAAAGATAAGCCTATACATAAGAGTTACAACCATCAGTGTATACGGCCTCAACTGACCAATCAGAAGAAACAGATTGGTAGAGTGGTTAAAGAAACAAAATCCAACAAGATGCTGTGTACAAGAAGCACATTTAACTCAAAAGAAAATTCATAGACTGAAAGTGAAAGATTAGGAAACAATGCTCCATGCAACAGAAGCTCAGGAAGAAGAGGGGGTAGCTAGTCTGCAGACAATGTGAAGTTCAAACTAAGAATGATAAAAAATGCTAAAGAAGGTCACTACATACTTGTTAGGGGAAAACAACAAGAGGAAGAGATTACAGTCATAAATATATATGCACCAAATATGGGAGCACATAGCTATATAATACAACTATTGATAAAAATAAAAAATCAAATAAGCACTAATACAGTTACAATGGGGGACTTTAACACCCCATTCTCACAAAGAGACAGAGCAACCAAACAAAAACTCAGCAAAGAAATAACAGAACTGAATCAAACTTGGGAGCAAATGGACCTAGTATGTGTGTATAGACTGTTTTACCCAACAGCATCAGAATACACATTCTTCTCAAGTGCACATGGGTCATTCTCTAAAATAGACCATATACTGGCCCATGGAGCATGCTTAAGTAAATGCAAAGGAATTGAAATAATCTCATGCATATTATCTGACCATAGTATGATAAAACTGGAAATTAAACATAAAGAACCCCCACAAGAACCACATAAACACATGGAAATTAAATAACACTCTCCTAAACAACCAAAGGGTCACAGAAGAAATTAAAGAAGAAATTAAACAATATCTACAATTGAACAAAAATGCAAGTACAGCTTACCAGAACCTATGGGATACAGTGTAAGCAGTCCTCAGAGGGAAATTTATAGCAGTAAATTCTGACAGAATGAACACAAATAAACAATCTAATGCTGCACCTCAAACTTCTAGAAAAAGAAGAGCAAGTCAAATCCAAAGTCCAAAGAAGGGAGGAAATTATAAAGATCAGAGCAGGAATCAATGCAGTTGAAACTAAGAAAATTATACAAAGAATTAATGAATCTAAGAGTTGGTTCTTTGAAAGAATAAATAAAATTGATAAACCCCTAGCCAACCTTATCAAAAAGAGGAAAGAAAAAAACTCAAATCTGTGCAATAAGAAATGAAAAAAGTGAAATCACTGCACACCCTGTGGAAATACAGAAGATCACTAATACCTATTTTGAAAACCTTTACTCTCATAGGTTTGACAACACAGAAGAAATGGACAGGTTCCTGGGAACCTATGAATTACCAAATCTGGACCAAGAAGATGTAAAACTGCTGAATAATGCCATGTCAGTTAATGAAATTGAAAATGTAATTAGAACCTTACCAACAAAGAAAAGCCCAGGTCTTGATGGATTCACTGCTGAATTTTACAAGAAATTTAAGGAAGACTTAATGCTAGCTCTCCTCAAACTCTTCAACGAAATTGAAAGGGAAGCAATTCTCCCTAACTGATTCTTGGAAGCAAGTGTTACTTTAATACCAAAAACAGAGAAAGACCCAGCAAAGAAAAACAATTACAAGCCAATCTCCCTAATGAACATAAATTCAAAATCTTCAATAAAAGACTGGCAAACAGAATGCAGCCAATCATCAAGAAGATTATACACCATGACCAAGTGGGATTCATCCCAGGAATGCAGGGGTGGCTCAACATACACAAATCAATAAATGTAATACACCATATTCATAGAGGCAAAGACAAAAATCATATGATCATCTCAATAGATGCAGAAAAACCGTTTGACAAAATCGAACACTCATTCATGATAAAAACCCTATAGAAAGTTGGAATAGATGGTCTCTATCTCAATCTGCTAAAAGCTATATATGATAAACAAACAGCCAACATCATACTAAATGGACAAAAACTGAAAACTTTCACTGTAAAATCAGGAACAAGACAAGGATGTCCATTGTCATCACTCCTATTCAATATAGCTCTGGAAACATTAGCCAGAGTGATTAGACAAGAGAGAGAGATAAAATGATAGGAAAGGAAGAAGTTAAATTATCATTATTTGCACATGACATGATACTCTACACAGAAGGCCCCCAAAACTCCATCAAAGACTTTTAGATGTAATAAACAAATTTGATAATGTAGCTGGATATAAAGTCAACATTCAAAAATCAATAGCATTCCTGTATACAAACAACAAACTCACTGAAAGAGAAATAAGGGAAACCACATCCTTCTCAACAGTATCCAAGAAAATGAAATATTTAGGAATCAATCTAACAAAGAAAATAAAAGATCTATACATTAAAAATTACAGTACTCTGGAAAAAAATCAAAGATGATTTCAGAAAATGGAAAAACTTTCCTTTTTCATCGATAGGAAGAACAAATATTGTGAAAATGGCCACTCTCCCAAAATTGCTATACAGATTTAATGCAATTCCAATCAAACTACCATTACCATACCTCAAAGAACTAGAGAAATCATTCCTAAGATTCATCTGAATTCAGAAGAGACCTAGAATATCAAAGGCAATTCTGGGCAACAAAGGCAAGGCAGGAGGCATCACAGTCGCTGACTCAAAATTATACTACAAAGCTACTATGATGAAATCAGCATGGTGCCAGAATTAAAACAGATCTGAAGATCAATGGGCTAGATGAGAAGACACAACCACAACTACAAACACACTCAGCCACCTCATCTTAGAAAAGGGTGCCAAACATGTTCACTGGAAGAAAGACAGTCTCTTTAATAAGTGGTGCTAGAAAAACTGACTTTCCATATGCCAAACGCTAAACCTAGACACATTTCTATCACCATGCACTAAACTAAATTTGATGTATCAAAGATCTAAATATTAAAACAGAAGCACTAAATCTGCTGGAAGACAAAGTAGGTAGAAATTTTGAAGACATAGGGGTAGGCAGAGAGTTTATGAACAAAAATCAAACTGCATGGTAAATACTTTCCAGACTCAGTAACTGGGATCTTGTCTTACTAAAAAGTTTTTGCATGTCAAAAGAAATTTCCAATGGAGTGAAAAGAAAACCCACGAATTGGGAAAAAAATCTTAGTTAACTCTCCCTTAGGCAAAGTACTTTTATCTAGAACATATAAAGAATTTAAAAACTCAGACCCCCAAAATTCAAATACCCAATCCAAAAGTGGTCATCTGAGATGAATACACACTTCTCAGATGAAGAAATACAAATGGCAAATAAATATATGAAAAAAATATTCAGCATCATTGGTCATTAGAGAAACACCTCACTCTGGAAAGAATGGCCAAGATCAAGAAATCAACCAGTAACGAATGCTGGAGGTGCTGTGGAAAAAATGTAACACTTCCCCACTGTTGGTGTGAGTGTAGGCTGGTGCAGCCATTGTGGAAATCAGTGTGGAGGTTCCTAAGAAAGCTGGAATTAGAGGTTCCATTTGACCCAGCTATCTGACTTCTACACGTTTTCCCAGAGGAATTAAAAAACAACATACTACAGTGATATATGTGCACCCATGTTTATAGCAACACAATTTGTAATAGCCAATAGCCAAATCTATGAAAACACCCAAATTCCCATCAACTGAGGCATGGATAAAACAGATTTGGTATTTTTATATAATGGAGTACTACTCAGCTATAAAGAAGAATTGCATTGAAGCTTTTATAGGTAAATGGATGCAACTTGAGACCTTACTTATAAGTGAAAATAAATTGTACTCACATGTGTAAATACTGTATTGCCTCCCTCATGTAAGAAACTGAAAGAGCAAGTAAGATCCAAAATCTACAACAAATATTATGTTAGGGTAAGAAACTGCTCAAAGGGGAAAAGTAACTGGGACAGGGGAAAGGAGGAAAGAAGGAAGGGAAAAGGAAAAACATATAAATTTGTCATATATATACATAAGATAGCTAAGATGACTATCCTACTAATTCTATTAGTTCTTGGAAAAGAACAGTTAATACTCATATAATCAGATCAACTTTGCATATCTATATCTGGTAATCTGAACAAGTCTTAAAGATAACAGTATGCAACATGACAATCATTGCTAAATTCCTATCATCTTGTTTTGAAAGCCTATATTGTTATTGTTTTGTGTTTGTTGTTGTCTCTTTTGCTTTTTGTTTTTCTTTTGTATGTTTTTTCGCTTTTAAATTAGAAAAAAAAAAACAGATAAAAGAGCACCTACGTAATTCCAGGGAGAGTTCACTGGCAGAAACCTGAGATGTTGAGAGTCTGCACACTTGAGCAGAGGCCACGGGTCTCCCATTGCACGTGAGCTGGGGTCGTGGAGAGAGAGGGACGTGCTCGCGGGGATGGCGTCTAAGCGGGCAGAGAGGGGGATGTGCTCGCGGGGATGGCGTCTAAGCGGGCAGAGAGAAGAATGTGCTCGTGGTGAGGGTGTCTAGGCGGGCAGTAGGAAAACTGCTGGCTTGTACATGCAGGTATGTTGTTAAAAATTGTAGTCTTTATCTGGGAGACATCAGTTTTGATGTCTCTTTCTAAAGTCTAAAGTTTTGAACATCTCTTTCTCCCAGATCTAGATGAATAGCACCATATGCACCTGAAACTCAGCCATTAGTGAGAAAAAGGCATAGGGAAAGTATACAGGGGCCAAGGATTGCTTCAGATGCCAGAAGAGACATTTGTGTAAACTAGAGTCACCAGAGCAGGCTTCGCGGAGGGTGCAGGCTAGGAGCAGACCCAGAAGGGTCATGATTTCTCCACCCGTATCTGTTGATTAATGATGGACACATGTCTATATAGATTGATAGCACTACAAAGTGAATTTTGTGCACCTTTTAATAAATGCTATGCTACCAAGAGACATACTTAACCTTGTATACAGGGAGGGTATAAAGATACATTTACCTCTGTATATGTGGTTTGTTTGTGACTTACTGCCAAGAAACAAATTACCATTATATTATCATCTGGAGTTAAAATATCAAAAATGATAGAAACTGATGTAACAGAAAATGCCCTCCCTCCAGCCAGTATGCTTCAGTTTCTTAGTTGCCCAGATAATATTTCCTGTTACAGTTCCAGTTGCTTCTGTCTCCTAGAAACAGCTGGTCACTGTGATGCATATTGTAAGAGCCCAATCAAAGACCAACGAGTACTCTACCTCGGAACTTCCCTTTGCAGCCCCATAAAAATCTCCCTCCCTGAGCCTTTGGAGCCTGGTATTTTGGGAATGATCCCGATCAGTGCCCATTCGTGTAAATAAATCTGCCTCCACATCCCAGGTGTTCTTTTGGTGTTTCCGTTCACTGTAGCGCCATTAGCGTTATGGGTTGTAGACAGACCATGTTTCCCCAAAGTGTCACGCATTCATAGGGGAGGCTTTGGGGTGTGATTGGGACACAGGTATGTGAGACTGGATCACGGGTGTGTGATGATGAATTAGTTTACTGACTGGCTTAGCATAGCTCTAGCTGTGGATGGTGGATTTACCGAGGAGGGAAGGCCCAACCCCAGTGTGGGGGCACCAGCCAGTAGGCTTGTGGCCTGGATGTACCAGAAAGGGCAGAGGAAGGAAGCCTGCTGCTTTTCGCAGCCCGTTTCACCTCTGCCGTGCAGCCCGGCCTGGAAACGCCCGACTACAGAGGGAAACCTCTGCAAGCTGTGAGCTAAGCTGAACCTTTTCTCCTCTAACACGTGGGCGTCAGGCACTTTTGTCCCAGCAGTGAGAAAGTAACTAAGCAATAAGTAAGGATCTGAGCCTGAGAGAATAATTTCTAAGCGTCAGGAGACTAATTACCTATTGTAACTTACATTATCCCTTCAAGAAGAGTTCGTATTTAAGATACTCTATTGCTAGAATTTGAAACTGAAAACACGTATATTAAGCTTTATTAATAATTTTTATAATCATTCATATTCTGTGATTAAAGACATTTGAAAGTCATTAAATCCTAAGAAACGCTCAGAGACAAGGGTCGGGCAGAGTGTGTGAAAGGTGGGGCGCTAAGACAACACCGAGACGCAGGGGATGGGACTGGAGATTTAAAATGGCTTTTCACACGGCAGTGCTTCTTTCCCATCCGAGCTTATTCACAAGCATTGACCATCTGACATCACCTGAGGAACAGTTACTGTCCTCAGCATACAGTCTGAAGGTACTTATTTTGTGAGACTGTGAAGACCTAAAATATTTACAAAGCTCTTCCTACAAGTAGATGCTTAAAATAGTGATCAGTGATATCTGTGTATTTCTGTATGGTCTACAAAACACCCTGACATACATTCCATTCTATCTGACTCCATCACTTGGAAACAAGAACATTCCATATGCTGTGTTTCAAAGCATACTTACTCTTCTCAATTTATTCTCAGATAGAAAAAGAATGAAGATTGGTATCCTCATTCTTAGTTTACAAATGGAGAAACTGAATGTGACCAGCCACTTGAGTTATGATGTAGAATGCCATTAAGAAAACTTATAAATAAATATCTTTGCATACAAGTTCATTTACTTCAACTCTGATTTGGAAATCTAATGTTTTGGAAAGCTCAATGCAAGTGTTGCATTATTTTTCCACTTTTAGTACAAAAAAGCATTAGTTATATCATTAACTCAATCTCAGATGCACAGTAGACTGACCAAAAGTGGAATCTTTTTTTCCAAAAGTAAGCTACTACAAACAGAAAACTATTAAAGATATGTAAGTGAACACACACACACACACGCACGCACACAAATGTCCAGTTGCCAGAAATGAAAAGTTGAAAAGACAAAGACTGAAATAATCATACAGAAAAATTTGTGAGAGGTAATTAAAGCAATAATTGCAATGATAATCTCAGCACTTGGGAGGCTGAGACAGAAGAATCACCATGACTCTGAGGCCAGCGTGGACCACGTAATGAGTTCCAGACCACTCTGCATGGCGTAGTAAAGTGTTGTCTCCAAAAAACAAAACAAAAAAATTAATAGATACACTTTTCTGGGGAAAAAAAGTGTGAATTTTAAATGCTGATCAAAAAAAAATAGAACACTGATGAAAGAAGCTGAGCGTTAATTCTGTGCACTACCCCTAACTTTTCATATCCTCTCTTTCCCACACACTCAAACATCAACACCATCAGACTCAGACAGTTTTATAGACAACTTTTATGAAGGTTTCAAGGAACACAAAAGCTCTGTCTTACACAAACTGTTCCAAAGAATAGTAAAAGAAGGAATTCTCCCAACCTCATTTTATGAGGCAAGGATGACCTTGACTCCAATATACCAGCACCATGGAAAATCATAGACAGATTTCACTCATTAGCACAGATGCTAATGTCCTCTGCATAGAGAGGATGAAGTCTCTCTATCTTTCTCATCCTGCCCTCACCAGAGGCTAGGAAGTTATGCTGGTGACAGATGGAACCAGGCTTTCCAAGGGGCTATCTATGAAGGATGACTGGGGGCGCAGACAGAGCCGTGAGGAGCCCCACTCAGAACTCTGACTGTGCCCTCTTCCCTGGGGCATTCAGCTCCTCCCCCAAAATCAGGATCCAAGAGGAGGTTCCCCAGCACTGAGGAAAGACAGATCCCCAGTGGTGCCACATCTGAGCCTGCAGGTATGCTGACCTCTTTCTACAGGGCCAAGGTAGGATGTGTGTGTCCCCCTCTCTACCTCAGTGGGACGCGCAGCCCGCAGTGTGAGTCGTATCTGTGGAGTGTCCCTTCATTATGTCTGCTGTACCCTCTTAGCACTACAAGACCCGAATGCCCGAGTCACCCTTCAACTCCTTCACCCCAACCTCCTCTTTGATTACACCCTATTCTACCTTCATCTCCTAACACTGCCTCACTAACTGCATTCTTTCTATCATGATCTCTGATAATTATTGACAAAATTGCCAATATACCCCAATATCCTCTAACCATTCCTTCCTTTCCCTTCTGGGAACAGTCTGACTCTCTCTGAGATGGTATTTTCGTGTAGCCAGTCCTCCTAACTAGAAGGAGCTAGGTATCCTCTGTGTCTCCCTCATCACCACTTCGAAACCCTTTTCCCTTCCTGCTCCCTCAGAACTCCCAACCTTGGACATCAGGGCATCCCTGCTCTCCTTCCTTCCTCTGTCTCTTCATGTCTCAGTGAGTACAGCTCATGTCTCTCTGCCTGCTCTTAATGCTGGCAATTCCAAAGCGTATGTAGCTAATTCATCCAACACTCATTATTTCCTTGAGCATTTCTCCTTTGATAGTCTTACCCAGTGTGCTAGGTCAAATACTGATTCCCATGGTTACATACCAGCATTTAAATTTCGATAATTGCGATCTCTATATGACTGCAATACATCTATGTAACTTGTGACCATCATCACCTACTCTCATAGTCCTCTCTCCTTAATATGTTGATTCTAACCATAAACACTAAATACGTGTTTATGTAGAGAATAATCCACGATATAATTCATAATATTATCAGATGAAAAATTCTGTGATTGGTTTAATACATAAAAAACATTAAAACACAATTCTTATTCAACTAGTTTACCCAGATAGGAAAAGAACAAAGAGCCCTTAATTTGGTAAGTATTTCTAAGAATTCATATAGCCTATACAATTTTATGATGTTGTTCTTAAAAATACTCCTCGTCAGTCAGCAGGAAAATGCTTGTTATCACTGCTTTTGTTCAACATTACAGTGGAAGTTCTGGTAAATACTAGGGTACAGTTAAAACTAAAGATATTGAAAAAAATGACATTGTTTATTGATTATATGATTGCATAAAAATTTACAGAATATTAGAAGTAAGAAAACAATAATTCAAGTTGGTTGGTTATAAGATATACAGTAAGCAATACAGTACCTAAATGTCAGACATAACAAATTTAAAAATATCATTAAATATATCAAGATACTATTCTCAATGGCAAAGAGAATTATAAGATATTTAAATAAATGTATGCTAAGTTCTACAGAAATAATAAAGAAGCATTAGTAAGAAACATTAGAATGTCAAGTATATGAGCAGGAATCTTGAAGGGTGCTTATATTGAAAATCTAAAGTATGACAATTCTTCTCCAGATTAATCTGTACATTCAATTCTAAAATAAAATACCAACATATTTTAAAGGAATTAGATAAAAATCAGTGTTTTTAAAATTCTATTTTGCTGTAGTAAGCACAGGTGAGACCTAGGCATCTTACCGAATTTTAAAGGGTGCAGATCGTTACTGGTTATTGTGAGTACAGTGCTATACAGCGGAAATGCTTTTCTTGCACATTCTGCCTTGACTGACCAGTTGCCGTAGCCCCATTTTCCCCTCCCTCTGTCCTCTGGCAATCACCATTTCACTTTTGATTCCATGAATTTGCATATTTTAAGTACTCTCTATGACCAGAATCATGAGGTGTTTAGCTTTCTATGTCTAGCTTATCTCACTTCATATAATATCCTCAAGTCTAATTCATGCTGCTGCATGTTACAGAATTTTCTACTTTCTAACACCTAAATAATATTCCATTGCATGTACATATACAATTTTTATGCATTCATCTATCAATCGATATTCAGGCTGCATATGATCTTCGGCAATTGTGAATAATACGGCAAAGACCAGAGAGGTGCTTGTGTTTCTCAGTACTTATTTCAATTTTCTGACCAATAACTAGAAACACAATTGCTGAGTCATACGGTAGTTCTATTTCTCATTTGTTTTCCATGGTGGCTTCAGTAACACGAAGAAGCAAGACAAATCTGAAGAAAAGTAAGCAGAAACTCGACTGGTATTTCAAAATTGTGAAAGGAGGAAATTCTGCTACATAAAAAAGTTACACACAGTGGTAAAATGCAATTCATGCTATGCATGCAAAGATATTTCAACACAAAATGACGACTATACTATACACATCAGTGGAATGAAGGACGAAAACCACGGTCGTCCCAACAGAGCCAAGGACAGGATAAAGCTCATCTTGGCTTGCAGGTGATGTGGTTTTCCATTGAGAAAACCTAGACTCCATCAAAATCCAGTAGAACAGATAAATTCAGTAAGGTTGTAGAATACAAGTGAACATACTAAAATCAGTTATTATTTGGAAAACGTATGATGAACAATGAGCCAGAAATCAAGAAAGCAACCCTATTCAACATAACTACAAAAATGAAATACCTAGAGAGTGAGAAGGTGAGTGATCTCTATAGTGAGAATTACAGATGAGGGCACAAAAAACAAAAACACATCCCATATCCGTAGATTGAAACAATCTGCTAAAATGTCCATACTACACAAAGCAATCTACAGATTCAAGGCAATTCCTACCCAAATAGCAACGTCACCCTCCAAAGAAACAGGAAAAATTGGACTAGAAACACAAAAGACTCTAACCAGCCAAGGTAATCCTGAGAGAGAGCAGCAAAGCTGGAGGCATCAAATACCTGACTTCAGAACACATCAGAAAGCAGCAGTAACTCATGACTGAGATCTACATTGTCGCCCAAAGTCTCCTCTTCAGAGCAGGGGCCTGGCTGGAAAGGCCGGGTCACGGGGGTGTGACCTGGAAGGGTGCATTCTGGCCCCTGGCTCTTCCTTTCTCACTCTGCTTCCTGGCTGCCAAAAGGTGGGTAGTTTTCCTCTTCTGTGCCCTCCTGCCACAGCTTGCCATGGAGCTGGGAGCCAAGCAATCACGGACTGAAACTTCTGAAACTATGAGGCAAAATCAACCTTGAAGCGGTGGATGTCAGGTATTTTGTTCCAATGAGGGGAGAAGACTAGTACGCTAACCAGAATAATATGGTGCTGGTATTAAGTCAGACACAAAGGTGGGTGAGAGAGAATGCAGGAGAAGCCCATGCATTTACAGCCAGCTGATTTTTTAGAAAGCAGCAAGAATATACACTGTACTGGAAAGGGAAAATCCCTTCAGCATTGGTGCTGGGAAAACTGGGTGTTTACGTCCAGAAGATGGAAACTATACCACTAGGTCTCACCATACACAAAATCCAATCAGAAATCAAAGACTGTAATATAAGAACTGTGGGTCAACTGGAAGCAAGGAGAGGGGAAAGCCTTCAGGGCGTTAGTCTTGGCAAGGATTTTTTAATATGATCTCAATAGCTCAGGCACCAAAGCAAAAATTGACGAATGGAATCGTGACTAAAAAGTTCTGTACAGCAAAAGAAACAATCAACAGATATGAATAGACAGCCTATAAAATGTGGCCCAAATGTGGTATGTACACACAGTGGAATATTATTTGGCCATAAAAAGGAATAAAATTCTGTCATTTGCAGCAATGTGGGTGGACCTGGAGGGCATTAAGCTCAGTAAAACAAATTAAACTCAGAAAAGCAAATAATTCCTACACTCACTTCTATGTGGAAGTGAAAAGTTGATCTTGAAGAAATACAAATAGTGTAGTGGTTATCAGAGCCTGGGAAGGATGTAGGGTAGAAGAATGGAGAGAGGGTGGATGATGTGCGGAGAGGTTCTGCTGCATGGGAAGAGTGACTTCAAATGTTCTAGCACAGGAGAAGAACTACAGACAGCATGATCCATGGATTACTCCAAATGCTCGATGAGAGGATTCTGAATGTTCCAGCACAGAGACTGAGATATGTCTAAGGTAACAAATATGCTGGTTATCTTCATCTGATCACTATGCATTATACACAAGAACTCAAATGCCACACTGTACCCCATGAATATGGATATGACTCATAGTTAGTTAAAATAAACATGATTTAAAAATCATGTTGTCTTTACTATTTTTGATTGTCTTCATATATGTAGTAAGATACAGTATTTGTCAAGTGTTCTTTGTGTAAATATTTTCTCATTTGTAGTTTTCTTAATAATTTTTTCCTAATAGTAAATTTTGAAGAACAGAGGATATTGTTGTTATTGTTGTTGTTTTGTTATTAGCACATGTTTGCAGTGTATACTGATCACATTCCTTACGGGGAGTTGGTGCGTGTATGTAACACATCTTAATTCTCTTCCTTTACTTCCCTCTGCTCCTCCATCTCTTGATCTCTTTCCCAGCTGAGAAGGAGCTATCTCCCTGCTTCCTGATATGTATCATTTATTTGTCTTGCCTATTGTTTATACTTCGGGTTTCTCACATAAAGGAAATGATGACATATTAAAGCTTGTGTGTCTGATATATCTCACTAAATGTTATTGTCTCCAGGTGTATCCATTCCTGTAAATAGAACTTGCATCCTTCTTTACGGCAGAATGCATTCCATGGTGTGTAAACACATTTTCTCCACCCATTCTCCTGTTGAGCACCTAGCTGCTCCCAAGAGTTAGCTAATGTAAACCGCATAAACACGGGTGTGCACGCACCACTGTCGTGTGCCAGTTTTAACTGTCTTGGGTGGATTCCTCGAAGGGGAGTAGTTGGGTCAAGTGGAATTTCTAGTTTTATTTATGATTAGGTCCAAATCATTGAGCTCATGCTTTTGTATGCTAAAAATCTTTGTCTAGGAAGGAGCAGTTCCAATATTCTTGAGACACATTTCATCTGTTTTCAAAATGAGGGGATCTGGGTGTCTTGTTAGAGGCGGCGGAAATCAGGCTGGGTGAGCAGCACGGCAAGGCGATGCCTCACGGAGCTCTGCGCCAGCCAATGCCTTCACCCTGGTCTTCGCGGTGAAGCCAGGCCCGCGGGCCTGACTCTTGTACTGCCAGCTTCCCTTCTCAGCAGAACGCTTTTCTTTCCTGATAGCGACGTCGCATCCAGTGTTGCAGCCCTTGGCTTCAGCGTGTTTGAAAGCCTTTCCATTTAATTGGTTCCCATAGCCCTGTAAAGTCAGAACAGAAAGTTCTGCTGCTGTGTTTTTATGATGCACAAACTACTACTCTCCTATATTTTATGCTTGAAAATTTCAGTGATTGCCTAGGATCCCATAAGCATTGAATAATAAAATTAGGGCCGGAGCCCAAGTCTCCTGACACACACGTGGTGTCACTCCCCCTTTGTGCAAAGTACTTAAGGAATTGTGGTTAAGCCCAAGCCTTCTGGTGCATAATCGGGCGTGGGTGGAGGGCTGGGTGGAGAGAGGGCCACCCCCTCTCAGTGTGTGTGTGCCACCCCCTCAGCACGAGAGGAGCTACGATGGCTCAGATGGGCAGAGCGCAGACCGGCAGCTAGGACCACGTGGGTCCCCAGGCTGTCCTCCAAGGTGCCTGCCTTAACCTCCAATAATCATTTTCTTGCTAATAGTAGAATCTAAGGTTTTGGGAGTATTATTGCATTTAAGCTCCAAACTCCCTCCATAAGGTATATAATCCCAGCCCAAATTAACAAAAATTGAAATCAGTTTAGGGATTTTATCTTGCCGAAGTCCCCAAAGATTATTCGCAGCATATCCGAGGCTGACTCCAAACCCATGCTCCCAGCAGCTAACCTATGCTGCCCCTCATCTCTGAAGTGGACATCTGAGCCCCGGTTGTACAAAGCTGCTTTGCAAACTTTAAGCACTTCATGTTAAAACAGTCCTTTTCCCCAGGTCCTCCCTTGTTGGGGTGTGGAGGATTCGGCTTGCAGCACAGTCTGCCATTGGGTAGGGCCTTGCAGCTGCTCCTGACCGTGAGCCTGGACAGGGCAGACCGGGCCCCTTCTATGCTCACACATTCAGCTCCCGGAGCATGGCCACGCAGCCGTGCTTCCCGGCCTGGGAGGTTACAGGTGTGTGTGCTGACACAGAAGTGTTGTAAGATCCAAATAGTCCAGAATGTTGAGCTTCCCTGGAGAATGCTGTGCAATAAGTCTTATATGAAAGCAAAACACATTTTTCTGTTCTAAACACTGAGTTGTGGAAGTTGTTTGTCACATAGCAAAGCATCGCGTGTGTGTCCTCACCTGTGGCACTGGTGATTGTAGTCACATGGTAGTGGCGACTGATCATGACATTGTCCATGGAGTCCTCAAGTCATTTCCCCAAAGTAACCCCTCTGTGGTCCTTGACCCTTTTTCCCATGACAGGCAAGGTGATATTTTATGATCAAAATGATGAAAGATGGTATTTATGTAAAACATCATTTGGTGGCATAGGAAAGGATTGGGTGGACTGGGACATTCAGCGGAAGCCCAAGCAGCAGATGAACAGCCTTTCCCACGAGCTGATTCTGGAGACTCTCAAACGACTTAGGCATAATTATAAAGGCATTATACGCACAAGTATGAATGGATTACAAACCATCTCACCACTAAGTAAATTTAAGCTGCCTTCTTGATCTCTATCAGCATGGCCTTCCTTCTTAACAAGTTCCACATTGCAAGCGAACTTTCCTGCCATCTGCCAGAATGGAAACATGTGCCATGATCCTGCACCAGAACACTCTCCCCTTGGTGAGGAAAGAGACCTTGGGGAAATTTTTGAAAACCACTCTTTTGGCACAGAGTCTGTGGCGAGAGTTCACCCACTGTCCCTGGTGTGAAATGATCTGCTCTGATATGAATGTCTCTTTGAATGAATACAGATGAGCTCATATTTACTTACATCTATTACCCGTGTGGTTTCCAGTGATGATGACGTTGGAGGTAGGATTCCAGGACTGTCACACCAAGGACTTCAGTTGGGTGTTGCATGTCAGTGTCTTCCAAGCTGCGACAATAACCCACTTTCTAGATCTCAATAGGCTTTACCCATTGTAGTTGCCTTGTACGATACTGCCTCCTACCTCACCAGGTTACCTCTTACTGATCCCCTACCACTCCTCTCTCCTAAGATGCTTTGTCTTACAACTTCTTGCAAGTTGCATAACTCTTCTTGCCCATTTTCCCTCCACACACTTCTCCCAGTGTATACGCGAGGCGTTCAGGCATGATGTGCCTCCTTGCCCCGCCCTGGCTGTTTCTGGCGGGGGAGATCGGTCATATCATCAAATGCGTTCTCTCTGTGCCATGAGTATCAATGTTCAGCTCCAATTTAAAGCAAGACAGGGAACATCCCACTATAGTTGGTTTATTACATTGTCTTCTCTTAGAGATTAAACACAATATGCATTCAGCAAAAGCGAGAACTCAGTTTTGAGAAGAAAGTACAAAGCACTTTAGCCATTTCACTAAGAAAGAAAGCAACTTGCATTCTGCAGATTGCATTTTTGTTCTTCATTTTTCTTTAAGTTTTAGATGTTCACATTAGATATCTAATCATGTGAAAAGTGATGTTCAATGCTGTATCATAGCATACAAATCCTCACAAACCACACTATCACCACTTACTTCATAATTAGCAAAATCTGGAGTATTACAAATCAAAAATTCTGATTAGATACATTTGAGGTATACAACTGGATGATGTGATACACTTACACAGTGAAATCATCACCATGACTGAAAGAATAAGCACATCTATCTCCTCACATGGGAGCTACCGGGCTCTTCTGGATGTGTGTGTGTGTGAGTGTATGTGTGGTGTGAACACCTTAGATCTAATCTACCTCACAGCTTCACTGCAGGGTGCTGTAGCTTTCCCTACGAACATCACAGTACTCACCGCCCAGTACTCACACGTTCTGTGGAGCTAGGTCAGCACCCTCTGCTTTCCTCTGCATCTAACCCCTGGCAACCACCATTCTACTCTGCTTACATGAGTTTGACTCACTTAGATTCCATGTGTCCATGAGATTAGACAGCGTTTTTCCTTGTGCCTGGCTATTTTCACTTAGCTTAGTGTCTTCCAGATTCATTTATGCTGTCACAGATGGCAGGATTTTCTCCTTTTCTAAAGCTGAACAATGTTTCATGGTATTCTAACATACAGCTTGTAAATTCTTTTTTATATCCCACAGGTTACTTTCTTGTCTTGTTGGTTCTTTTGCTGTGCATAGCTTTCTAGGTTGATGTAGTCGTACTTGTTTATTTTTGGTTTGTTGCCTGTTTTTGATGCCATATTCCCTCAAAATTGCTGACAAGACATTGTCAAAGAGCTTTTCCCTACTTTATCTTTAGGAAGTTTTAATGTTTTGAGCTTTATTTTGAAGTCTTTAATCAATTCTGAGTTGACTTTTGTGCATGGCATATAGTAAAGAATATTCTTATTCTTTGGAATGTAGTTATTTAGGATTCCTGCTATTTATTGAACACTGTGTGTATTCTTAATTTCCATGGTAAAGATAGGTTGACTATACATACATATATATATATATATATATATATATATATATATATATATATCTCCCTACTCTGTTCCGTTAGTCTGTGTATCTGTTTTTATACCACTGCCATACTGTTTTGATTGTTATTGATTTATAAGATAATTTAAAATCAGGAAGAATGACGTCTCCAAACACATTTTTTGTAAGACTCACTTGGTGTAATCCAAACCATCCATGAATATTGATAGATAAGGATTACATATTTGGGACCTGCACTTTGCCGATTGCATTGGCACAACCTGTGGATTCAGTGTGACTGGCAATCAGGATCCCAATGCGACTGGCGAGCAGCATGCATCCAATCAAATGCACAGATTCACCTGGGAGGCACGAGGACAGCATATGCTTCAGACTCTCCAATCTGAACAATAACTGATTGCATAACCAGAACCATGGCAACTCAAATGTTCCCACTAGAAACTAAGCAGGGGAAGCAGGGATGAGGGAATTTTCTAAGTTAAAAATATAAGTAAATAAATTTGCTTTATAATCAGCTTTATATATCATTCTTGATAAATTATTTTGTGATTTTCAAATATTTTCATAGATAAGTAATTGTGCTGGATGTTCCCAACTTCAGTAAAGATTGAGGGGAGGATATGGACAAAACTGCACAAGATACCAAACACCTTACAGAATCCTACCTTAAGGTAGTGTCCATGCCTCAGGAGTGCTGCAAACTGAAATATCACTTATGTGACCAACAGAATCATTGGTTTATGAGTCATTTTCCCTCTCCATTAAGAGCTCTCAAGGACCATATCTTCTACATTTTCTACAGCCTGCTTGTACAGGAGTTAATACAACTGACATAACATGAAATTACTGTTCTGATCTTTGGGTAGGGGTGGATTACTTACAATGGCAAAGGTGCTAATAATAAAAACAACTGTCAACTTTGTTTATATTAAAATTGAATTTTTTCTTTATAATGAAACACATTAGAAGAGAGCAAAATGCTGAGTTACACACTGGTAGAATGTATGATAGCACATATAACTGACACAAGGATCAAAAATATAGAACTTCTAGAAATAAAAGCTCAAAGGAAAAAGGACCAAAGACATGAACAGGTATTTCACATACGAGGGATTACATATGACCAATAGATGTTAGAGAAGACATTTAATTTCATCAGAGATGAAGGAAGTGCAAATTAAGTTCTCAAGGTGATACCATTTTATACTATTCCATGGACAAAAATTGATAAGTCTAATGTTGACAGCATGTGATTGATAGATTCTATTTCACATGTCTAACAGAAGTGAGTATTGCTACAGCCACTATGGGAGACAGTTTGTTATAACCTCATAAGACCTAGCATTATGCGCTGCCCTACCCCACAGTTCCATTCCCATATATGTGAGTATATGAAATATTAAATATCTGCAGAAAATCCACATAAGAATGTTCACGAACAACCTTATTTAAAAGATCAAAAATTGCAAATGGCACAAGGCTCTTTAACAGTGGAATGGTGAGTAAATGGTGATGTTTTCACAATGAAATATCAATCATTAGTTAAAAGGAATGAACTGTAGATGTGACAATATGAACAAATTACAGCAATGCATAATTGAGTGAAGTAAATCTCAAAATATTACAATACCTGTTTATAGAAATTTATAACCAAAACTAAACTATATGCTCTGCAAACAAAATATAAACAAAAGAATAGGACTGGAGGTTGTGGGAGTGTGGAGTGAGGTATTTTGCAGACTTGCAAGGATCCTTTGAGTCTGCTCTCTATGTAACATCTTAACACAACACAACCATGAGCAAAATGAGCAACCCATGGGAGCCCTGCAGGTGCCCCTGTGTCTATGAGCTGTAGATATATATCTCACATAAATCATGCATACACAGACACACAGACACACACACACACACACATACACACGTACACACGCACACGCACCCACATGGGAAATCGCCACTGGGTTCTGTCTCAAAAAATTAGAAGGGTGATGGTGTAAAGACACTATAGAAAGGCCCAGTCTAGAAAGATAAAGAGTCAGGATGAAACTTTCAGGATTTCCTCATGCTGTTCCTAAAATAAATTGATACTGAGTTTATTCTCCTTGAAAGGCATTTGACTAAGACAAGTAGCAAAGAATTGTTCTCAAATTACAAAAATAAATAAACAAACAACCCTGCAATGTTAATTTTTTAAATAGTAGGTTATCCAGTGCTTTGTCATCATCTCCTTCCTCCCTTGCCTGCGTGTTTGGGTACTCTCTGGCCCACCTCAGCCCCTGCTCTCCTCCCTCCCCTGCGGCTCTTCTCTCTCACAGGAGGAACGCTCCTGGTCCTGAGGCGGGGCTGCACCGGCTCGTGGTCCCGAGGCAGGGTGGTACCGGCTCCTGGTCCTGAGGTGGGGCAGTACCAGCTCATGGTCCTGAGGTGGAGCAGTCCTGGCTCGTGGTCCTGAGGTGGGGCAGTACCAGCCGCAGGATCTCAGCAGCTGCAGCTGATGCTCAGGATAAGTTTACAGAAGAGCCTGAAATGATACCAGACAAAGCAAGACTTTAACACAAGTTTTCATTAAGACGGGGCAATCATTCTAAAATCTTTTATCAATATATAAATTCCAGTTGGTTTTTGTACAAAAAAGATGTGAAATCATTAAAAAGTTTGTACAAAATGGGAAGTTTTGCATGCTTTACTTTAATTTTTTCCATAAATAAAATGAAGTTATCAAATTGATATGCTTAACACTTTATTCCAGTGTGCTATATGTAAAGCAGAAGCAGATATAGATAAATAGATAGATAGATAGATAGATGATAGATGATAGATAGAGATATGTCCATGGATAGATAAATAGATAGATATCCATAGATATGTAGATATAACTATAGATATAGATATAGATACAGATACAGATACAGAAACAGGTTAATACAGGTTAAAGGCCATTTGTTAAATTTCCCCTTTGTAGTATGGCTTATGTTTGAATGCTCTCAATTATGCTCTATCTTTTTTCTTATAAAGACAGATATTCTAGTCTAGTTTTGGCACTCTAACCAAATACCATAAACTGGGTAACTTACAGAGAACAGAAATTAACTTTCTCATAGTTCTGGAAAATGGAAAATCCACAGTTGAGGTACCTCTAGGTTTGGGGTCTGCTGGTGTCACCTGCCCTGCATCCTATAGAGAGAGGGATACTGTGCCCTCGCTTCTGAGGGATGAAAGAAGGAGAGGCTCAAATACTAAATGGAGACCTTTCCCTCTCTTACATGACCTTGCATGACCTTGTGTGACCTCACTACCTCTCAAGGCCCCACCTCTCAATACTGTCACACCGGCACATGAATTTTGGAGGTGACACATTCAGATCATAGGAAAGAGCAGATGGATGTATTTTACATTGCCTGTGGTATAGCCCCACATGACTACTTTTCTTCTTTAAAACTGGCATCTGATGAAAACAAAAAAGCTTTAAAGAGATCAGAGTAGTACATGGCAGGAATAGTCTTGTTTCAGGAAACAAAATAGGCCATTTTCTTCAGAAACTAAAATCACTTAGTTCATGATTTTAGTTAAATCTCAAGCATCTCTCCCAAGATGAATATGAAAATAAAGACTTCGAGGAATTGGAACTTGACAGATGTTGGTTAAACTGAAATTGTGGTCTAGGTCATCAGCCACGTAGATAACAAGCAGCAAAGTTACAAAGAGCCCTAACACAGTAAGGAGCGATTGATTTCCCCCATGTGGAGTGTACAGAGCCTTACTAAGTGTCCGTCTTTAATGAAGCGCATGTCACTGCTTCCTGCTTTGTTTATCCGCGGCAGTAGGCATGCAAGCAGGGCCTGCATTCTGTGTCTTACAGCTGGC
The DNA here is from genome assembly GCA_004363535.1 of Dasyprocta punctata. Lineage (NCBI taxonomy): Eukaryota > Metazoa > Chordata > Mammalia > Rodentia > Dasyproctidae > Dasyprocta > Dasyprocta punctata. Next base: position 9,790 of record RJWM01006896.1, on the reverse strand, counting down.
ATCATTTCACTTTGCACAGCACAAACAGGAAAACAAGCACAGAGCTAACGTGCTATGAACTTCACGCTGTTTGCCTAACACTGGCTAGTGTCCCCAAGTCTCCTGATATTCATGTTAAACAACCAGTTCCTCACTGAAATGTGGTATGTGATTTATATCATTCCTTGTCTAGGGTTAAATGTCAGTACTTAAAGAGAATGACTAGCATCTTCTTCAGTCTGTATATTGTTTTATATTTTATCAACTATTTCTGAAAGAATCATATGTTTCTAGGAGACAAAGGCTGCTTTCCTAATCTCTTTGTATAAGTTTTTAAAATTGTGAATCCTTAATGGCTTTTTAAAACAAGTAAAAATGGATAACTATGTGAGAGAATAGATATATTAATTGTTTATTATAGTAGCCATTTCACCACCTACACACATATCAAGACATTATGCTGTAGGCCTTAAATGTATACAATGCAATTTGTTACCAGGTATAATTAACAGAGTACTGAGGGTGCTTGTCGTTACCTTAAATAAGGAGAGAAAGGGGAATGGGATGCAGGATCCTGTAGCATGCTTTGTCAACACTCCAAATTCGTGTGGGGTGACTGCATGGATAGAAAAAAGAGTCTATTTCCATTTTGAAAGACTACTTTGAAACTAGTAAGAACATGGACTCAGAAATAAACATTTCTCCAGCTGAAGAAACTGCTTTTGATCACATACAAGTAATTATGAAACATGTATTTGTCAATTCTTCCCATGTTGCTCATTTTTTTCTAAGAAAAGGACAAAATTACCCAGGAAGGCAAAAATAGAATAGACTTAAAAAAACAAAGAATAGAATTAAAAAATAAAGAATAGAATTTTAAAAGTCCAAAATTTGATAAAGAGCTTCCCTGAAATCTAATTAGCTTGAATGCTTGTAATTGTGGGGTAAGATGCATGGATAGTCCTTTGCCTTATATTTTCACATTTGAGCCTGATTTTCAGTCCCACCTGGGAGAAACAGGTCAAGAATTGAATGTCTTTCATCCCTGCCTGACACTCATTCACATCCAACCACCAACTTTAAATTCAGTGATCACCTTCGCTGCATAAGGACCTGAATGTCCACCAGTCAGTGGTTTGTCCCTTATTTATGAGCACCATTTAAATGAGGCTATAAAAGTTTTAATTAGAAAATATATAAGCACATAAAATAAATATTGTGCATATAATTAAAGCAAGCACTGACGCATTCCAGGCTGGGACAGGGGAGACTATTTTCCCCAGGGCTTCATTGCAAATCCTCTGATGACCACTGCTCCCACTGCGAGTGCCCATCAAGAGCTGCTTGAACTCTTCTGGGATATGCAGGGGTAGCCTGCAATAGTCCTGTGCATGGTGACAGCTCACTAGGCCCACATCAAGGTCAGAGACACTTTTCCTCAAATCCTGAGGAGCGAAACATTTAACCTGAGCTAAAAGCTAAACTGCTGCACACAGCAGAATACTGAGGTATATGTCTCCTCCTGATTTTTAGGTTTAAACACAGAAATTATCTCATCAAAACAGTGCAGTATCTAGGAATCCATGCATTTATTTTACTTAATATATTCTCAAATTTTAACTCTACAAGTAAGATTTGTCTTCTCAACAGAGTGTGTAACAGATCAATTATAAATTGATGATTGTTCTGCCAGGTGAATTCCTAAATTACCAAGAGAAAACTTTGTCTCTGGAGTATTACACATCTGTCCTTCAGCCTGTGAAGACAAGTCCAGGGAAACACAAATTTCACTAATATTCTTTGCACGGTCACCCTGCTAAACTCAAAGTTAGGTAATAATTGTTCCCAGTTACTCAGCCTTGACTGCATGCCAAATATTTTGCATTTGTTTTCTCTAAACTTCAGCCCTTTAAAGTCACAGCAGTCATCAGTATTCACTGAGTTCCATGTTTACAGATGTGCAAAGGCAGCTGTGCACGGTCACAGCATTAGAACTCTAGGGCTGGCTCGGGAATCCAGCTCTGTATTAACTTGAAGGACATATTCTTCTATGTTCAGGCAGGCTATTGAAAGAAACCAGCAAACTGGATAATTTGAAGAGTCACAATGTCCTCATGACTAAACCAGCATAATTGAAATGCTGGATCAATTTGAAATCCAGTGTATACTTCCCTTTGTGAACATTTGGAAACTATAAAAGGTGGAAGCAAGGTCCTCTTCCTCAGCTCCGGTTTATTGCAAATGAGATCCTCAGCCAAGACGGCCTTCATGGCTTATTGTTGCATTTCCCTTCTCCTAGGGTGCAGAGTAGCTCACCCAGCCCTGTAGGAAGCTACACTGTGCAGTGTGGGAACTGGATTTGAGAGTGCAGGAGGCTTCCTCTGCATAGGTCTTTGTGCCTTAAAAAGGGTGCCCAGTAAGCAACCTGTTCAGAACCCAGCAAAGGCTTCTGTAAGTGACATTACATTGCAGATGTTAGCACCGATGGTGTGGGGAGGTATTTTCTTAACATTAAAACAGTAACTTGACCCAGCATGTTCAGGTTTAAAAAGACAATCTAAAATATAATGTCTTACAGCTGCAAAACACTAGGACCTGGTATCTATAGCAAAATAAAAACAGGCTACAAGCATTGTATATGGATCTCACTAGGGAGATAAATGAGGTACATTCCCTTTGAATGGGCAAAGTCTGGAAAGACTCATTCTGGGGACGTTCAGAGGCACAAATAAACAGTTGACCAGGAAATGCAATCTCTAAAGTGAAAACAAACACACAGGAAAGAGTGTGAGGACCAGTTGTAGGGGATATAATTTGAGACAGAAGAGGTTGAGGTGTCAGAAATCTTAGAAGCCCAGAATGCCTTTGTAGAGAAGCAGCCCAGAGGAGAGGGGTGGAAGACAGATCTTCCAAACTCCCAAGTACATAAATCCTCTGGGAATTGTGTGTGATCCAAATGCCAATTGTTTGTGAGTTCTGAGGTGAAGTTAAGACGCCCAGGTGACCTAAGGCTGCTTAGCTTTCAGATTCCCATTGATGTGCCATGGTCACAGGGCACTGTTTTTCTGTTTGTTTGTTTTTCTAACAACACCAAGACTTCCAGGAAGATGGCAGAGTAGTAAGCAGCAGAGAAAATAGCCTTTCTAAAAGACACCATCTAGACGTGGGAATATACCATCATGAGGAAGACGAAAAGGAGAGAAGTGGGTCCCATGGGTACAGGAAGAGTCTGAAGTCTGAATCGAAGCCCACAGAGAGAGTGAAAAGAAAAATTTCAATGAAGAAGAAGGCAGTAGCTGACAGTGCCATCACCCACAGCCAGACTCACTGAGTGAGGGGGGCTGATGGAACCTGGGGGGTGCACGGTCACAGTGTTGGTGGGGGCTGCTGACCCCAGGGGCCTCTGTGGAGTGACTTGGCACTGGAGGAGAGAAGCAGATGCGGAGGACTGTGCTGGCTGGCAGTGAGTGCAGAGGACTCGGTCCTCCCGCAAGAGAGAGCAATTGGCCGGAAGCCATTTTGGAGTCGGGTTGGATAAGCCCGGAACCAGAACTGTTGCCAGCTTCCTCCAGCAGCTCCTAGCTGGGTGCAGACCCAGGGAAATTGCTTGGACTGTGATGAGCCCAATGAATCTGGTCTTGGGGCAGGCCTGCTAAGGTTGTCTACTATTCTATCATAAAGCAACTGCTGGCTTGCAGGAATACAGTGCCACGATTTGGGATGCTGTCTCCACAGGCTGTCTACTAGTGAACCAAGAGAGAATCCTGGACGTGGGCTTCTTTTTTGTTTGTTTTGTTTTTCTTTTCTTTTCTTTTTTGCTTGTTAGCTTGTTTTATTCAGGTTGCTTTTATTTTTCTTTCTTTTTTTTCCTTTTTTTTTTTTTTTTTTGAGTGTGAGTGTGGTTTCTGCCCTCCTTCTGGGTGTGGTTTTGTTCTGTTCTACTTTTGTCTCTTTTAGCTCTCTTTTCCTTTAGTCTTTTACACCAGTTTCCCCAAGTTGATGGGACCTATCTTTGTCCTCCAACCTACCTGTAATCTCTTTCTCTTTTCCCACTTCTCTGTCTTCTCCTTAATCCATTTTGGGTCCTGACCCTTGAGGACAGAATTGATACATTGCGGACTTATATAATTGTTTTGCATTCTGTTGTATGGTCACAAATTCAGTTTATACAGCTGAGGGTTACAAATCAGGGGCTGGCTCAGTTTATTGTTTTGTTGGCTGGGTTTGGTGCTGCATGTACCACTGCAGCCAAAATTAACAAAATTTTTCTGGATAGCTGTTGGCCCTGATGGTCCAGGAGATTGACTCAGGGTCACGGAGAGTGCTGAGGCACAGTGTCAAAGAACCAGGGACTGGGCTAGGTGAGCAATAGCTTCTCATCTCTAACAAACTGAGGAGGTGGGATCTTCCAACAGACTCAGAGCCTAGAAACCAGCTATCCCTGGAAGATACCTCGGAGAAGTGATCACCACTTGGATGTCCTTAACACCACCAATAAAGCAACCCACCATAGGCAACTAACAAGTATCATTCTAGGAATTAAACTAAAAAAGGAATCAAATGAGAAGACAAACAGGACACAACCTCAGACACGCAGTTCACCAAAGGCAAACCCAAGGGGCAATGAGACTGGAAAATCTGAAAGGCCCCTACCAGGTCTCTCCGAAGTGGTAAAAAAGCAAATGGATGAGGCTTTGGAAAAAATGGAATCAGAAATAATCTCTCAAATAACTACAGAGATTACCAAAATACCATGCTTAGTGATGTTAGAGCAGACATAGATGAAAAAATAAATGAGTTTAAGTAAATTATGGAAGCACAACATAGGAAACAAATGGATTCCATAAAGCAGATTCAAGCAGATATCCAGGAGAATAAAAACTCCACTGAAAGTATTCAAAGCAGATTAGGCCAGTGTGAGGACAGGATCTCAGATATTGAAGATAGGCTTGCAGTTAGTGACCAGAAAAAGAAAGATTTCTCAAAACTAGCAAGGGAACATGAGAAATCAATCCAGCAGCTGCTTGATGAGACAAAGAAGAATAACTTAAGATTAACTGGAGTGAAGGAGCAGGCAGGAGATACCACAAAGGATATTAAAAACATGTTCACAGATATCATGACAGAAAACTTTCCTGGTAGAGAAAAAGAATTTGACATACAAATAAGTGAGGCATATAGAACTCCAATTAATAATGATCAAAAAAATCTACTTCCAGGCATATCATAGTCAAGATTCCAGAAATTTAACACAAGAATAAAATCTTAAACACTGTTAGGGAAAAGAAACAAATCAGTTATAAAGGAAAACCTGCCAGAATTACAACTGACTTCTTAGCACAAACTCTCAAGTCAAGGAGAGCTTGGAGTGAAGTACTCCAAGTTCTAAAGGAAAATAACTTTCAACCCAGATTGATGTATCCCACAAAACTATCTTTCAAAATAGATGGAGAAATAGAATACTTCCGTGATAAAGAACATCTGAGGAAATGTACAACCACTAAACTAGCACTCCAAAATGTTCTGAAAGACATTTTAGAAAGAGATAATAAGGACTAGAGCTCCATGAATCCCAATAGAAGGAATCCACCAGTGAAGGCAAACAATTAAAGGGGAAAAAAAGGGGGAGCCAGTAACAGGAAAATAACATGACAAGGGTAAGTCAATACATATCAGTTTTAACCATTAATGTTAATGGTCTCAATTTACCAGTCAAAAGATACAGGCAGAATGGATCAAGAAGCAAGATCCAACAATATGTTGCATTCAAGAAACACATTTAATTCAAAAAGAAACCCATACACTGAAAGTAAAAGGATGGAAACCAATACTCCTTGCAACAGCAATTCAGAAAAAACAGGGGTTGCTGCTCTATTTGCAGACAAAGTCAATTTCAAGCCAAGACTGATTAGGAGAGACAAAGAAGGTCACTATATCTTGGTAAAGGGAACAATCCAAGAGGAAAAGATAACAATTACAAATATATATGCAACAAATATTAGTGCATCCAGTTATATAAAACAATTATTAATGGACATGAAAAATCAAATAAGCCTTAATACAATTGTATTGGGAGACCTCAATATCCCACTGTCACAAAAACACAGAAAACTAGACAAAAAATAAGTAATGAAATATTAGAACTAAATCAAACTTTTTAGCAAATGGACTTACTAAATGTTTATAGTCTTCTGGTCCACATCTTTCTTCACAACTGTACATGGAACCTTCTCAAAAATAGACCATATACTAGCTCAGAGAACACGCTTAAGTCAATGGATAGGAATTGAAATTATCCCATGCATACTATCAGATCACAGTGCAACAAAACTGGAAATCCATGCCAAAGGAAACCACAAGAACTTCATCAACACATGGAAATTAAATAGCACCATACTGAACAATCAGTGGGTCACAGATGAAATTAAAGAAGAAATTAGACAGTTTTTACAGTTGAACGACAATGATAATACAACATACTGGAACTTGTGGGACACAGTGAAAGCAGTCTTAACAGGGAAATTTATAGCAGTAAACACCCATACCAGGAAAACAGAGCAAAGTCATGTAAACAATTTAATGTTGAAACTCAAACTTCTAGAAAAAGAAGAGCAGACTAAACCAAAAGCTCATACAAGGAAGGAAACTATAAGGATCAAAGCACAAATTAACACACTGGAGACTAAATCAATACAAAGAATCAATGAATTGAAGAGTTGGTTCTTTGAAAGATTAAATAAAATTGACAAACTCTTGACCAACCTTATCAAAAAATTGAAACAAAAGGCTCAAATGCATGCAACTAGGAATGAAAAGGGTGAAATCGCAACAGACCCTGTAGAAATCCAGAAAATCATCTTTACCTACTTTGAAAACTTGTATTCTAATAAGATGGAAAATACAGAAGAAATGGACAGATTCCTAGATCCATATGAATTATCAAAGTTGAATTGAAAAGATATAAAAATCCTAAATAACCCAATATCAATAAATGAAGTTAAAGATGTAATTAAAAACCTATCAACAAAGAAAAGCTCAGGCCTTGGCGGATTCACTGCTGAATGCTACAAGAAATTTAGTGAAGACCTAACAGCACTACTTCTCAAACTCTTTAGTGAAATTGAAAGGGAAGCAATACTCCAAATTAATTCCTGGAAGCAAACTTTACTCTGATTCTAAAACCTGAGAAGGACCCAACTAAGAAAGAGAATCACAGGCCAATTTCTCTAATGAACATTGATGCAAAAATCCTCAATAAGATACTAGCAACACACTGCAGTAAATCGTCAGAAAGATTGTACACCATGAGGAAGTGGGATTCATCTCAGGGATGCAGGGATGGTTCAACATACGTGAATCCATAAATGTAATACATCACATTAACAGAGTCAAGGATAGAACTCATATGATCATCTCAATAGATGCAGAAAAACCTTTTGACAAGGTCCAGCACCCATTCAAGATAAAAACTCTACAGAAAATTGGAATAAATGGTCTTTATCTCAAACTGATAAAAAGCCATCTATGACAAACCAACAGCCAACATACTAAATGGACAAAAACTGAAAGCTCTCACTCTAAAATCAGGAACAAGACAAGGATGTCCACTGTCTCCACTCTTATTCAACACAGTCCTGGAAACTTCAGCCAGAGCAATTAGAGAAGAGAAAGAAATAAAAGGAATAAAGATAGGAAAGGGAGAATTTAAACTATCATTATTTGCAGATGACATGATAGTCTACCTAGAAGATCCCAAAACTACACCAAAAGACTTCTAGATTTAATAAGCAGATTTAGTAATGTAGCTGGTTACAACGTGAACACTCAAAAATCAATAGTCTTCTTGTACACAAATAACAAACTCACTGAGAGAGAAATTCGTGAAACAATGCCTTTTACAATAGCATCCAAAAAATGAAATACTTAGGAATCAATCTAACGAAAGATATAAAAAACCTCTATATTGAGAAATACAGTACTCTGAAAGAGGAGATTGAAGTAGATATTAGAAAATGGAGAGATAGCCCGTGCTCTGAGGTAGGAAGAACTAATGTAGTGAAAAATGGCCATACTTTCAAAACTGTTATCCAGATTCAATACAATTCCAATCAAAATTTCAATAGCATATCTTATGGAATTAGAGAAAGCAATCCTAAAATTCATCTGGAACAAGAAGAGAACTAGAATAGCAAAGACAATCCTAGGCAACAAACATAAGACAGGGGGCATCACAATTCCTGACTTGAAATTATACTATAAAGTTACTGTGATAAAAACAATGTGGTACTGGCAAAAAAAACAGACCTGAAAATCAATGGCATAGATTAGAGGATGCAGAAACAACTGAAGACACACTAAGCTACCTTATCTTTGACAAAGGTGCCAAACACATTCATTGGAAGAAAGACAGCCTCTTTAATAAATGGTGTTGGAAAAACTGGGTTTCCACATGCCAAAGATTAAAATTGGACCCATGGCTTTCACCATGTACTAAGCTAAAATCTGAATGGAATAAAGATCGCAATATTAAAACAGAAACATTGAATTTGCTGGAAGATAGAGTAGGTAAAACTCTTGAAGACATTGGTGTAGGCAAAGACTTTATGAATAAAAGCCAGATTGCACAGGAACTATCACAAAGAATCAACAAATGGGATCTCATCCTACTGAAAAGCTCTTGCCCAACAAGAGAAACCACCAACAGAGTGAAGAGACAACCCACATTGTGGGAGAAAATGTTTGCCAGCTGTCCCTCAGATAAAGGATTACTATCAAGAACATATAAAGAACTCAAAAAAATCAGTCCTCCCAGATTTAAAGACCCAATCCAAAAATGAGCATCTGACATGAACACACAATTTTCAGATGAAGAAGTACAAACAGCAAATAAATATAAGAAAAAATGTTCAAAGCACTGGTCATTAGAGAGATGCAAATTAAAACAACACTGAGATTCTACCTCACCCCAGAAAGAATGGCTAGTATTAAGAAGTCAACCAATAACAAGTGCTGGAGGGGTTGTGGATAAAAAGGAACCCTTTTCCACTGTTGGTGGGAATGCAGGTTGGTGCAACCACTGTGGAAGTCAGTGTGGAAATTCCTCAAAAAGCTAGGATTGGAGGTCCCATTTGACCCAGCTAGTCCCTTTCTAGGTGTCATCCCAAAAGAATTAAAAGCATCATACCATAGCAATATATGTGCACCTATGTTTATAGCAGCACAGTTCATAACAGACAGATCTTCAAAGCAACCTAAATGACCATCAACTGAGGAATGGACAAAACAATATGTGTTATTTCTATATAATGGAATACTATTCAGCTATAAAGAATGATAAGCTGGACACTTTTATACTTAAATGGATGCTCCTTGAGAATATAATTATCAGTGAAATAAATAAGTCACGTGTATAAGCATCATATTGTTTCACTTGTGTGACAAACTGAAAAACTATGTATATGTTTATGTATATGTATATAAAATAATAGTTAAGATAGTTTTTTTAAAAAGCACAGTGGCCTCCTTTGTCATCCACACGGCCTGTCCAGAAGTAAATTCAATGCCTCCCTTCACTGAAGAAAAAAAAGAATTCTGAGATTTCAATGGACACTGAGGTGAATTTATAGATAAGTTTAGGGAGAATAAATGTTTTGATATTTGTCCAGTTAACATACATAGTATCTCTCCACTTATTTAGGTTGTATTTAAGTACTTTTAATCAGTTCTTATAGTTTTTAGGATACAGACAATGACTTTATTTTGGTAGGTTTATACAGTAATATTACTTTAAGCTTTTTTGTGATGTGGTAAC